>JAQFYG010000123.1:0-48400 GCA_034694325.1 Entomobrya corticalis
TTCCTATCTCTACGTAAAAACGAAATTGTCTCAATTTTTTTAGTAAATTGTGTTGGTATACTAAAAACGTTAGCTTTGTATTTCCAAGCTAACAAATATCAGTGTTTCTGGGTGAGTTGGCATAATTGTAGGGTTTGTTTCCACATTTCCAAGTGTTCAAATATACAATCTCTCCTTGCAACCACCAATCTTCTTGTAGTCGTGAAAGTGTCAAGGTATTAATTATACTCAAGTGGGAAGTCTTTAGCTTTGTTACAAACTGTCCCTATATTTTCTAACTTCTACACTGACCACCTTAGTTCGTTACTATGAAAGGCTTTGTGTCCAGTCCAACCTATTTCCACTACAATCTACTATTTAAATCTAGTAAAGCCACAAACCTTACATGCATGCAACATCCAGGTTTTAATCATTGCTTTCATTCAAAATTGGCAAACGTGTAATTTTATTAAGGGCTCCTTTAAAACTGAAAAGCTCGAGAAAATTCCAATTACTTGGAGACTCGAAATTATCCAAAAAATGTTTACCCTATACACCCACGGATATGATATAGCCGTTATTATTATTAGGCGGTTATATTTGTAGCTACACACACACACACAGTCATTTATTAGCGTGAGTACCAACCAGCCGTTCTTGTGTCGGTTGTTGATTCCTTAAAAGTTTATATCTTCCAGTTAGCCTATTCTTCCAAACATATATGTTTACTTTTGAGAGAAAGACTCGAAGAAAGATTATCAAAGTACCTCTGAGAAGATTTCCAGTAAATATAAATACCTGGGTAGAGCATGAATACTTTTAGTACGTGTGTTCTTTCCAGGCCTTAGCTATTCCCCGCACTTTGCTCACCATTTATTCCTATCTCTAAGCAAAGTTCTCTTTCTGAGCTTTAGGCTCTATGTCTCTGCTCTGCTTTACTCCTCTCACCGCCGCTGATGTGTTTTTTTCTCCTCTTACTCCGAAGACACATAAAATGGAAAGTTGTGGAGTGTGAAGATTTGGTTGGGTGAAGAAGGACATACATAGTTAAAGATGATGGTGTATATTTAATGAGAATGGCAAGCTTGTGTTATTGAATAGGTAAAGGTGTTTAGGTCAAATGTTAAGCTGATTTACTTTCTAGCAGCACACGGCCATGCACACACAAACACTCACTCCTTTTCTTCCTTTATCGCTTAATTCACAACAGACAGGAGCCTTCTTCTCCGTCTTTTTTGGTCCTTAGGCGTAAAAAGGTAAACCATATGGCACAACAGGCACATTGCCGTGCTGGCTGTGTATACATAAACTAAGGTATATGATTAGTTTAGTAAGCTCTTTTATACATTCTATTCGCAGAAGCTTTACACAATTTACTTTTTTTTCTACATGAACTTTCTTTGTCTCTCTTGTGGGACAAGAAACTCGTACTTCTACTACTCATCTAACCAGCAAATCTCATCATCATGGGTTTCTTTGCGGTCACCCTCTTCATGAAATATCAATGGAATGCTTTTCTGAAGAGCACTGCGGTGATACTTTGGTACGCGCAAGTACCACATGGACTCCTATAAATAAATACGTAGTTAGGTAGATAAGTAGAGTATTTATCATTTGCAATGTGCAGTTTTTTATATAGAGAGTGGAAAACAACCGATTCTAGGTTACTTGGAAAAGAGCTGTGTGCAATGTAGGTATGACTATTAGCTATTTATCATCTCTAATTAGATTAACAACTGGAAATGCTTTGTCTCCTTATTTTAATGAAGTTTTACATCTTTTGCTTTTTCAAACCTATAATCTACCCTCATGTTATCATCTTCAACATCGTCATCACCCCCTTTCAAGTTTTTTTTATTAGTGAATAAGCCACCTAGTCAGAATCAAGTACCTTTGTTGAAAAAGGTAGCACAATATAACAACAGCTTACTCTCACGCATATTTTTATTGAATTAGATAGAAAGAAAATAAAAAGAGAGGGGAAATAAATGATGAGCTTCCATTAAGCATTATTAAATAGCAAGTAGGCAGGTATTATAAGCACAAACCAGGGGAAAACCTCTCCTTTCTCCGACCCGGCATCATTTATTTTGCTTATCATCATCGTCATCACAATCATTTTACTATCTAAAGTTGTACTCATGGTATACTACATCAAAACTTTTTTAAACTCCCATTTCACTCAGCTAAATTCAACTCTTTTTTCGACTTCACTTTCTGTTGTGTTCCGTTACAACAAAGTCCTTTATTTTTCCCTTTACATAAAATTTGTCTCGATATTTTTAGATATTTCTTCTTGCGTCTATCCCACATTTTCATCATCAACATTTACAGAATTACTCTTAAGTTATAAGAAAAATAAAGGCATGTTGACAAATATAAATTTATTTCCTAAGTTTTTGTGCATACCTGACATCACTCTCTCTTTCTTTCTGGCATGAACTCACACTCGACATTATTGAAAACGTACACCTGTGTGCTCTCACTCACACACAAAACAATTTATGCCCGTCATTACTCCAAAAATAATAATTTTTTCTATCCCAGTAGTGCAAACAGATATTAAGAAAAAGAAGGACCATTGGTTTTCTCTCTGTATTTTATTGCATGACCAATTTTATTTGAGATTGTATTGACAGGTTTGGCGACTCTCTCACTCTTGTTGTGCCTTCTTAAACACACACATGATAATAATATTATGTCCACATTTTCCATATAGGTACATACATATAATGCCATCATCACAGCTATTACAAACAAAAGAAAGTATACAGTCTCGACAAGGAAAAAAGTCTCAATCATGCCATCCAGCCAGGTACTTTTTTCAATTCCATAGACACTCGTCGACTCACACACACAAAAATATATATAATATGAAACCACAAGAGGAAGAAAAACATGTTTCTTTTTTCCTTCCACTATATTTTTTTGCTATCATGATATATATTGAACACGTTGTGTCCATAATTACTAATGCATGAGTATAGAAAGAAACAGATATATTATCATCCATGTACACTGTGCCCGCAAAAATGAAGTCGTGTCTCACAATGAGCCATGATCTCTTGTTTTTTAACCAAATGTAGAGCCAAGTGTATATTTACCTAACTTAGTAAGAAAACCAATTTTTAAAAACTTTTATTAAAGTACTTCAGCTCAGCACATTTCGGATTATTTGAATTGGTTCTGTCCAATAACTCATAGACTCAAGTAGATGTTGAAACAACTAAATGTAACATATTATATCTTATATAGTTTCGTATGGTGTCCTCTTACTGGCACGTACCAATATTAACTTATTGTGCAACTTGTTCTGCACACCCTGACTCCTTATCCACTTGCTTGCTTACTTACACACGCAGAAAAAAACTGAGTTTGTTGTGCATGCATGTCTCTTCGGGAGTATATACAGTGGACATAACAGTAAATACAAATGTTTTTTTGTTTGGTTAGGGAATTGCATGTGCTTTACCTTTAATTAAGTGCACATGTGGAAACAAAATGAACAGGAGTGGAAAAAAGTAGACAAGAGGGCATGCACACAGTATATCCGTAAGAGTTAGATATATGCGTTAGTTGGACACGTAATATCCGTAATAATAGCACATAACAAAAATGTTTTTATTTTGAATGTACATATGGCCAGTTTCTGGTATCTATCGACCGATCACCGCACTACCGCTCTTGTTTTATCTTTCATCATCATCGACATGATATCACCCATCCATCCGTCCGTCCACCTCTCTGGGAAAAAATGTTCTTTTTATACATATATTCATTATTTTATTGCATGGAGCCTCCCTCCTCTCCCTTCGATGTCTCATTAAACTATGTAGCAAGTGAAATTATCATTTTATGACGACGGCCACGAAGAAGAGTTTGGTTTGTTTGTTATGTTCCATCATCATCATCTCGGCCCCTTTAATTAACTATGCATTGGTGGTTACTTATCGGGATTTTTATCTTCAAAATGTAGTTAAATATATTGCCATACAGTCAGAGCTAACGCAATCATTCTTTCTATTCATGCATAAAAAACAAGAAACTCTTTTATTTTGTTACAGGGAGATATTGGTCACTTTATTCAATTAATAGGATTAGATGGTTCAAATAAGAAGTTTTATGAGGGAACTGGAAATAAAACGTAAGATAGCATTCTTAAAAACTATGTGTACTTTCTTAACTTTTATCAAACATGTCATGAATACTTTCCTTTTAGTCATTCCCTTTTCGCAAGTAAGTAACGAAATTCGTTTATTATTTTTTCCTTATCTGATTTGAGCGACGACGATTGGCAGAGGAATAAAACTTTTCCGCATTTAAAATTTTCATTTGTTATTATAGCTGCTGCTTATTTTGAGGTTGAGCACCAAGATACCGGGGAAAGCGAGAAACAAAATGATAGAAAGTTGCTATATAGGTTCATTCGGCTACGCATTATAGATGTAGCGATAAACCTGGATATTATAATATATATGACATCACAAGTGATACGCATATAATATCCACGGAAGCACAGATATTCAATCAGAAGAATTAGTGAGATTAGGAGAAAAGCGAGGGAGAAAGAATGGAAGTGGAGCATGAGTGCGTAGAGAAAAACTAGAATGGAGGAGGTGAAAGAGCAAGATGGGAAGTTGGGCATGTGATACCACTTAATCTCCTTTCATAATTTCCGACTCTGCTCCTACTCGTCTTCCTTCTTCCACCTCTTGTCTTTTATCACAGGAAACATTTTCAAACTTTGCCATCTACCTACTCAATTTCATTCTATGCAGTAGATAGACACGTACATGACAACATTTTAAGTAAGATTGTCACACTTTTCGCTTTTATAATGGCAATGATTTTAGTGAAATGAATATTAGAAACATTTTAATCGATTAAAATATTGGACAATAGTATTTTCATAATCGTATCAGAAAAACAGGTTGTAATAAAATATATAAATTTGAATATGCTAACAAGAAAAACACAAAAGTAATGACACAGCTTATTAAACTTTGTTAATCTAGAGAAATTGATAGCTGACAAATCGGATAAATACAAAGTTAACCATGCTCACTAAATAGCAATAAAAGTTGTAGTTTAGGGGGGAAATATGAGTGAAAATCAAGCAAACTGTCATTTACAAAATGATAGGGATTCTGCATCAGTTAGATGAAAAATTAGTTACGTGCTAATACTAACGTAATTGTTTCCATACAAATAGAGCAAATACATTTGAATAACTGCACAAGAGAAATTAGAGTTTTTCCCACCACCACTATCGTAAACCACTACACAACTTCCAAATATATATTCTGGAACTCACTTCTACCCATCACTCATTTTCATCTTGCATTTCTTGCTCAAATGAAACAATGCTTTTCTTTTTTGAGCCATTATGCTTTTAACCATTAGAATAAGTTTAAGTATTATGACGATGAGGAAGACAACGATCATAAGAGAAAGCAGAAGTAGTGGCAAGACTGGTGGTTATGATAGTAGTAGTCGCGGTAATATTTCTATATCCTACTCCTACTTACTACTACTACCCACCAATTGGAAAAAGCAGTTGCATGCACACACACTCAGATACACAACGATGCGATTCCAAGTGAATTTTCAAAATGGCTATGAATAATTCATGAGCCGTCGCATAAGAGAGCGAAAAGAGACACAAATAAACACGCAGAGTGAAAATGTTACAAGGGAGTAGAAAACGGGAAGCAGATAGATAGATAGTTTAGATAGATAGATGCTGCTCTTGCTTCCTTCCTTTTTTCGTCCTCTTCTCACACAAGCATGCATTCATTCATTCATTCATTCATACATACATTCTTACAAGCTTATCACTATTGACTATAGTAGAACAGGAAATGCATATATTCACATATTCTTTAATAACCACAACCACCACCGCCGCCAACCCGACTCAACGTGTTTATTGCACTATAGTCACTCACTCTACAACAGTCAGCCTAATGCATCGTCTTTACAAACGCAAACAACTTACAATCCTTCGTTTGAATTTCTATTCATTGCATTTTATTCCGTGTTTGCGTGGATGAATGTCTATAATAGAAAATGGGTTTTCTTTCTCTTCTTACTTGCTGTAGTAAAGTAGTTGTGCGATATTGTGTGTTGTGTTGTAAGTTGTAATACAAACAAGTATAAACTTGTCTTTCTTCTTCCACTTCTGCTGCTGAGAGAAAGTGTGAAGGCGCAGGCAGAAGAGAGACAAGTCGGCCAGGAAAAAGCAAAGAAAATTTCCCTATTGAAATTCTTTCTCTTTCACGATAATATTTAGACAGAATGCTATGAGCACAGTGCATTTAGATACTAACAACATGGTGGCTGGATGGTGATGATGATGGGTACGCAGAGAAATCCTTTATCCTTTTCATAGTCATTGTTAAATATTTTGATTGCTTACACCATCGTAAATATAATAGGTAATACTGTGGTGGTGATGATGATTATGGCTGGTGTCGTCGTGGTGCAGTATATTCCCTTCATGCATCCATATTTTCCCAACCAACTGGTTATGATGATCATCATGATGATAATAATAATAATAATTTCCATTCTTATCTAATATATGAACATTCATTCTCCTTTTTTCAAAGAAGAAACCGTAGAAGGCAGAAAAGAAAACGAGAGAAATTGTGAGGACTAAGTTATCATCATTGTCGTCAATGTTATAGACTTTCCAATAAAAAATCAAATTTTCGTTCAGTCATCATCCTCCTCTCCCGAAACTTGCAATAAGGCAGAAAAAAATTCTTTTCAAAAAAGAAATTTGAATGTTGTTCGACGAATACACAGCTTTTTTTCTACAGAGCGTATATTCCACTGTACTTGCCAGAGTGTCGTTCAATTCAAGTTACATTCCACATCATTATAAATACACATTACATTTTCTAAGGACCTCCACATCATCAACGGTAACGACTATGACGAACAACAAGGTTATTTCCTGCATATTATCCGATCTACCACTTTTTTCGTCTTACTTGCAGCAAATGCTGCTGTTGTAGTAGCTGTTCGTCCTCTTCCTTGCTGGATGGATATTGCTAAACTGAGCAGACAAGAAATTAGACAAGAAGCAAACACATAATACTAGACATCTCCTATTATATTTACCTTTACTTTTGTAGTTAGTATGATATGCTCAAGAACTGAGAAGAAAATATAAATTTTCTTTTTTCTTCGTTTTGTATAGGAGCTCCTCAGCAACACTACTACCAGCGACATGACATGCACTACTACTCTATTTCATTTACATTTGGACATTTTCCTTAAGCTCTGGAAAAACAGGAGCAAGTAAGCAGTAGAAACAGCAGCAGAACTGGTAGCAAAGCAAAGGAGGAAGAGCATCCCCTTTTTTTGCTGGGTACCCACTTGGGTAATAATAATGGAAGGTAATCCGCTTTTGTCAGAGGAAGCTCAATAAAACTTTACAAGGCGAAGAAGGCTTTGCTTTTCCCTTTTTCCTCCTTTTCCCTCAGAACCATGTAGCAGGACTACTGCCTTTTCTTCCATCTATATAACTTCCCATTACTTTTTACTGTGCCACACACATACAACCACTATTTCTATCTCTCTGACTAAACATCATAGAAAACTCTCGGCACATACCTATATTTCTTTTGGTCTACTACTGAACTGGGCTGTTGGCAGGTTTTTGAGGCCTTCACCAAAAAAATGATGTTGATGATGAAGGAGAGTTTCATATGAGATATTACGTTTATGAAACAAAAAAGTATATATAAGCAAGAAAAAAAATAAGAGAAAAAAAGAAAAGGGGAAAGAAGGAGATCATGATGGCGATGCTGATGATGATGACGATGTTTCTTCTTATTTGCTTTGCTTGCTGCATCACTCACTCGCATTGCTGGCTTTTTGCTTGCATTTCGTAATGGTTTTTGACGGTGCGTGATCCAATAAGCAGTGAAACGTCTTGGATAGATTCCCCTTAATATAATTTCTTTTAGGACCACCTAATCCACAAAAGGCTCTAGTATGCCAAAAATAAACCAGTAGTACATTGAAAGTGATATTATGTTCAGGCGGTTGTTATTTGATCTAAGAAAAATGTTTGGATTTTTTACGTGAAATTTCCTGGTAGATTGTAGATCATTTTTAACGAAAAGAAAGAGACCTTGTCGACAGCGTCAAAAGTAAAAAAGACCTGGTTTGTTTTTCCCTTTTCTTGAAAAATCAACCTATCTCTTTTATACTTTACAGTATCAGATATCACAATATATTATGACATTTCCTAACTATGAGTGAAATAAGATGGGCAAATAGAGTTTGAAAGAAAGATAAAAGGAGTGAATGGAAACAAAATCAAGTTGAAAAGCTAACAGAGATGCGTGTGTGTTGTACATAAGCTTAAACTAATTTCCCAAAATTATCTAATAATCTATCTTTCCTCTCTGGTAAGTAGTATGTTTTCTCTATAATGCGCACATATCCATACAATCTGTAAATATATAGCTTACTGATGCGTATATTTTCTCTAATTTACTCCTTTTTTCTCTCCCAAGAAGAAGAAATCAATACCAAGCAATTCTAAGAAAGGACCAGCTGAAGAAGAAAAAATTACGAGTGTTTTTATTCAAGTTCACTCAAGCTCAGAACCACTTTTTCTCAAGCCTTTTATCAAGAAAAAAAGAAAAAAACTAGCATTGCTCCTTGCTATTTGATCATGGATGGTTACTAGCAGCTTGCTTTTCTTCTAGTGACTTATGTAGTAGCAATGTTAACTACAAACATTGTACTTGGTTTGTTGATGGTGGTGCCTATTCCTTGTAGTAGCATCAAACCCTGGTATTTCCCCATTCATTTTTGATCGACCTGTTCAATATTTATCTTTGGTCTACTTCTCTGGTTTGTGCTCACTCACAGACTTAAGCAAATCCAGAGAAACCAAACCACCAAAGCTGCTATTCTTCTTCTTCTTGCTGGTGATGATGCCAGACTTGAGTTGTTTGTCTTCGTTTCTTCGATGGTTAACGATGAAATTATAAGACATAACAACCTCTCACTTACTTGTAGTCAGTCACCATGTATAAATTTTTTTAATGTTACAACCACGCATACAAAGAACCCTTTTTTCTTTGTACTTCATGTGCCCATACTCGTTGAAGTGAAACGAGCACGCTTTTTTGTGAATGAAAGAACAATGGAGAAAATGCGATGTAAAATGTGTAAAAAAAGGTGTAAGAATGAATGGTTACATTGAAAAGTGTTTATTTATGTGTGGCCCACATTATGTTAAATGACATGGTGCTCTGCCTTTTTCATAGTAACATTGTTCAAGGAAATAGTGTGTATCGCACCGGTTGTCCAGCCCCCCACTTTTTCCCACATTTATTATGCAGTAAAATGGTAGGAAACACTTGAGAATGTGTGAACGAGCTGCTAACTGCTTGCCAAAAGAGAGCTTTTTTTGATGGCCCATCAACATTTCGGGTAAACCGATGATGATGACAGTGCAAAAAATCTCTTAAGTATTAAATTATGTTTTGTCATTGACATTCTTTCTTAATACACAATTGTGTGTTATAAACAGAATTGCAAAAAGTTATAGTAAAAAGTTCTCTGGTGGTCTAATATAAAATCCTGATTTAACATGTCTAATTATGCAAGGGTACTTACATGATTTGGCTTACGTTGAATCTCATATTTTGACTAAAATTCAATGAAAAAGAAGAAGTGGAATGTCAGCTTATAGTTTGACAAGCATTAAAGTAAGTAAATGAGATGGAAGTATCAAGATAATCGACAGTGGAGCATAGAAGAGCTCAAAGTAGCAACGACATTAACTTGTTATCAAAATCAAATTAAGGCAATCCCAAATGTACCCCTTCATCTCTCTTTCGCATCCTCGTTTTGCCTGAGTTTTCTCTCTATAACACACATGTATATAAGCATCACAAAAACAGCAACAGTCATAATAATATGTAATAACAATAAAAGTGCAAAGCTCCACTAGAAAAAGGCACTCTATTTATCCCTCTTTTACTTTTCCTTCCTGTCAAGCAGTACATTTACAAGAGCAACTTATATTATTGCATATAATATGTAGTTTTTATATATTATATAGAAGATTAATATTGATAAACTGCAAACAGAGAAGCCTTATACAGCTTTTGAATATACATATTATGTGGTATTATTTGTACTTGTCAAAACATTATCAAGCGGATATAGTATTATGCAAAGAGGAAAATGGATGAATACAAGGGAAAAACAACAACAAAAACAACATCAACAGCATCAACATCAAGATAAAGGAGCAAAAGTGGGATTCTCAAACGAGAAGGATTAGCAATCCCTAGAAAAGGCCTCTTCAGCCCCGATCTGTCATGCAACGGAGTCCCCTGATGTTCATATCACTAGTAGCATCAGAACATCCCTCTGGATGGATGGATTGATCTCTCGAAAAGAGGAGCGCAACGAGATGGAGAGGGAGAGATGATGAGAATCTACACCATCATAATATTATATAAAACCTGCTATTACTGCTTTTATGACTATGCTTACACGATATTAGATGCACATGATCATAATAATAGCATTTTTGTAATAATAATATAAGTACTTTTCCTGCCTGCCTCTGCCACCACCATGATACCAGAAACTGCTGTATTAATATGTATCATGTGTTCTAAGTCAGTAAAAACGGAGATTGAAATGGAATAAAAATGCAAAAAAAACGCTCAGATACTCTATATTACAATCCATTTTCCTCTACGATTATAATATTTTTCCTTTTTTTATTTCAGGATTTTTCCAGTGGTTTTATTACGTTTGATACTACTGTTCATGGCATTTTCTTTCTTTATGTTTGATTTGTAAACATAACTGCTATTGATTGTGCATTTATGTATCATTGAGCAAATGTTCTTACTTAAATTTTTAATACAGTTTTTTGTGTATTATTTCAACAAATTGATATTTTGATTTTAAGGCAAAGTTATCATCATTAACAAGCTTGTACTTGTGAGCACTATTATCATCATCAATCTCCCGCAAACATTTAAAAAAAATTCAATGAAGCAAAACTTTTGTATATCTTATGATTAAGAAACAAGGCATTGAAAAAAGTACTCAACTCTATGAAAAAGGTTCACAATGCATCAATTGTTCCACAAATATATGCTATTCTTATTTTATAATCACTCAATTTTTGGCAATTGGCCAACAAAATGAAGAAAATTATTTCGGTCGACCAACACTATATATACAAGAGTTTAACTAATGTTTATAATTATTTACTAAATTGTTACTTTATGAGATTCAGCAATGAACTCGTACGTTTGATTCTTACTTTGTGAAACAAATTGTTTTATTATAATTCTGTCAATGATAGAAATGAATTTTGATTTTACTATTGTCTTTCTTAAATTAAACGGCCTTGCATTACATTACATGCATATAACTATTACACACACACGCGAAAAATCTGTATTATAATTGTGCTATAAAGAAAACATTATCATTGCTCTTTGCTAAAAAAACAGAGCCAAATTTTGTTTACAGAAATATTGCTCTTACATCCAATGTAAAAATACACATGTCAATGTTTTCCCGCATTTTAATACACTTGCACAATTTCATCTTCGTTTTCTTAATTTACTGTTCCTCTTACGTCACTCTACTTCTTTATGTTTCATATGACACTTTTTACTGCGTTTCTTTGCAATTTATCATGATAAAGTTGACAGAAGATTAGTTGAGCAAATGCAGAAAATAAGTGGGAATGAGAAAGGCAAAGTTAGTGATCATGAATAGGATGATGGCAATAATAACCAGCATGGCATAACAAAACTCATGCTCCACTCGTTATCTTTTTTTTCATGGCAATGGGTAACAAAATTGCCTCATGTTTACATGTGTAGTCTCTTAAGGGGGAACAAGAGATATCATATGGGAGTCACCAAGGGATTTGATTTATTACCGATTTCCCTAATTATCTGGAACCTCATCCTATTTACTTCCACCTTATTTCAAGTTCATTCATGGAGGATGATTCTGTGAGCAAAAAAACATATTTGCTGTGTATATAATTGTCTGGTTTACTATTTGTATTGGGGCTTGCAGCTACTACACATATTAGATGATGGTTGCGTTATGAATCTATTTTGAACGAGGATAAAACTGAGGAACGGAAAGTTAGAGGAAGACAGCAACAACCCAACCAATTTAGTGCATTATTATGATGAGTTTACTTTATCATATGACCTGTGTTGCCCTTTCCTACACTCTCTATAATAAAATTTGCTACGGCCTTTCCGAGGGTCGTGGTTTTTCTACGAGGGGTACTGCTAGAGGCCCGAATCTATGAACAAAAACGAACTCATCGTTTATATTATATTTCTGAAGAATGCAAGTGCAAACAGAAAGCATTGGAACAATAATGCTGTTTTGCTTTAGGAAGCTGATCCATTTGCTCTCTCTCTAATTTTATATAATACCAAAGCAAATTAGAAAACCTCTTTTGTTTGAAAAATAATATGAAACTCTTGAAAATGAAATATTTTCCAGCAGTAAAAGCATTAACCAGTTTGCTTTTGTTCCTTTCATTAACGAGCTGTCGAAGCAAAATTGATTTTCTTTTCAAGTTAATAACTAAAACAAAGCAGCTTTGTCAACGGATACCGATGCGATTCTTTTTCATGAGGGTAGTAATTAGAAAGAAATGCCAAAAGTAATAATTGAGCTTTCATTGGATTTTGGTAAATACTTTTTTAAGTCTTGGCTAATCGTGACAGAAGCTTAAAATTAGGTATTGCATCGCAAACATACATAACTACAAATTATAATGTGATAGATTTTATTTATCGTTAGGTTTTCTTGAGAATCATCTGTTGTTCATCTCACTTCTACAAGGAGCATCATTACTCCAACTCCAAGTAATTATTATTATAACCGTTAACATCGAAGTTAATCTCGAAAAATACGGTCGAAAATCGAAAGAAGATCTTGTTTCGATGCTAATACCACTGATCAGTTCATTAAAAATATAACTATCCATTAACTTTTCCTCGAAAACAAATAAAATTGAAGGATTCAACGGTTAAATTTTTGTTGCACGACATTTAGGATTTAAATTCCCATATCAACCATACAGTGGCACAGTGGTCTAGAGGTTAGGCGCTCGGTATGGAATTGGGTTGTTTAATGGACAGATAATGATTGGGAATAGATGACATTGCATGCAGAGCATAACATCGCTCCCCAAAGCAGCCCACCAGCTAACCGAGAGACGCGGGTTCGAATCCCGTCTGTGTCACATAAATTTTTTGCTTTCATTTTTTCCATTTTTTATCGATATTTTTCGCCGTTTCGATCCGTTTATCTTTTCGATAATTAAGTTTTATGGATGAATTATGATTTTAAATAGATTTAGGAATAGTTTAGATATAAAATAACCGTAATTTAATGGTCAAATTACAAAGATTCTTAGCGATTTGATAAGATAAAGTGGCAGTGAGAAGCAATTGTCATTGAGATAAAATGATGAAATAATGGATGAGTGGCTATTATTCAACTTTAAAATTTACTAAAGATAAATTTTCATTTAAGTATGGACTCTTTCGAATTGCTCATTAAAATATTTTGCTTGATTCCAGTTTAAGTTGAAGGATAATAACGATGCGAACTTCAAACAATTAAAGAACAAAAGCTGATGAATGGCTTCAGATGACGAACAGTGGACGAGAATTTTATTAGAATTGCTTAATTAAATTCACATCTAAAATTAAAATGATTGGAACATCGGAAACCAAAATATTCCTGCACATTGTCAATATTTTTAAGCATTGCACTATCTTCTTTTCACATCCGGACACCGACTTATCCTACTCCTTTACCCCCTGCATATCATTATACCCAAACCACTTAATATAAACTGTCAACTTCTAAAAAACCCTGTATTCGTTAATCGTTACTATGGCAAAACTGCAATCCATTCAAGCATTTCAACACTTCACATTTCCAAGTAAAATCAAGCATTATCAAAGTTCCTCCACCTATCAAAATCTGGCTTGCCCAGATAACCTGCCTCGATAGCCATTTACAACTAAACCGCATCGACAACGTATAGCTCAAAGGAGACTATTCTTTATTCTGGAACATTAACCGCATAGTGATCTCGACTTGGCATACATTTAAATATTGGTTTCTTTTAAATTACGGATTATTTTTTTCTTATGACACATATGGTTTTATTAGGGAAATTGAAAAAAGATTTTTCCTTCAATTTAAATATCTCGAGCATAATATTGAATTTTATAAACATTACTCAATTTCATTCTGCCAAATATTTTTTTAAACTTTTGGATACAATATGGACTGACACAAAAACAGATGTAGCATTAAAATTGCCTTTTTTCTTTCAAAGACCACCCAATTCTTTACATTTTTTCATTTTATTTGCTCACGTACATATATCATATGAGAACCTGCCTAAAAAACTAAAAATATAGTGCGGTTTGTAAAGTTATTTTGTGAGCTCTCATACAAAAACATTTTACATGATATATGGTTTTTATCCAGCCAATATTTCGAAAAAAAAGACAAACGCTTATATTACAACAAAGCCAAACAACCAAGGAAATAAAAAAAACTTTTTCCTCAAGTCTTTTTTTTGGCTTTCGTTTTCCTTTTTCTCCCTCTCCCTTTTTTCTTACACACACACTTTTCATGTTTCTTTTGTGTTGTTGACTTTAGTTTGGAGCCAAAAGGACGATAGTGGGAGAAAAAAGAAAGAAGCATAAGAAAACAGTAAGGAGAAGGTATAAAAGAAGAAAAAAGAAGGAAGGCATGGGCAGGAAAGCTGCACTATCACCGCCGCCGTTTTTTCTTAGAATTTGTACTAAAACGCTGTAGCTTACATTTACAAAAGGAAATTTTGTGTGCGAGTGTCTGTGCGCAAAGGAGAAAGAGAATTTAAAGAGGAAAACCTTTTTTCTGCTTTTCTTTTCTTTTTTCTGGTTAAAACGCACACTACCAGATTCATACATTCATTCGGCTTTCTTTCTTCTTTTTTAACTGGTCCCTTTTTCATGTAACTATCTGGACGTCTACCTTCATCGCCACCACCAACATCACCTCAAGAAAAAACTGAAAGTATCAAGGTACTTACCCAGCTAACTACAATGAAACAACTTTTATACATGCAAATACTTAAATACTTACCGATAATGATTTTTTTGGTACAAGTAAAATATTCTACTACTTTCGTCAGTATGAGATTGAGAGCATTCCAAGTATACGTAAAGAAATCATGTAGCTGTAGATGTATTATATGCATGTTAATTTACAATTTAAATAATAGTTTAAGTATATATATATTTAAATATGTAATCGGGGCACTAACACAAGCAAATATGTAAATAGTATTTAAAACTGCATTTCATGATTTCATGCCATTTTATGAAACAACAAAACGCCTACCGAAGTACTGAATTGAGCAACTAACTAAAAATCACAATTTAAACTTTAATATAAAAGAAGTAGAGTATCTACCAGTTATCAAAATATACCTATAGACTATTTGCCGGCAGCAATTCAGCAAAAAAGAATAACCGACATGATGTTAGCTGTCGTTGTAGCAAAAGTAAAAGTAGTAATACTATAAGCCCTACAATCAAAAAACTACTACTGTAAAACTTTTCTCTTTCTGTATATTTATTTATGCATTCACATATTAGATATTTGACTGATATTAGATGGGCTATTCTTTATTACGTATTGTATCTACCCTTGTACTCATATGTACCTTTCTTTACATTTGCATGCATATTCCACTTTATTTCCTTACCATCATTCTTTTCCCTTTTTAGTGTTTAGACAGACGTATCATGGTATTATTTATCTATACTAGCTCACTTGTCCTAGTGAAAATTTATTTCGTATCGTTTATACTTGCGTATATGTACGTATTTGTCTGTGTGAAGCATATATTATGATGCTTGCTGATATGCTCATAATAGATTGCAGTTATGAACGTACAATAATATTTGTACAGGCCTTTCTCTCTGTTTCACTGTGGCGGTCTCATTCTATCGTGGTTGGTTAGCTTTTGTAGCAGTGTCGGCTTTTTTCCTTTTCTTCCCTGTGTATCTGGCTGGGTGACTACCTACTCTTCCTTTTTCGAGGAGAAAGATTGTACAACAAAAAAATAAAACTAGCTCTTCTCTGTCGATGGTTTTATGTCTAGTCGAAGCAAGTATTATTATGCTTTCAGTACTAAAATTCTGATGGTACGATATATGTGAGTAAACCAGTCTATCTCTTTCTCTTGCTCTCTCCTCTTCCCTCTTCTTTCTCTCTCATATTTAACAAGAATATAGGGAGAAGTGAGCAGAGTAACTGCTACCAGAACTATAATGGGGTTTTTATGATTTTAACAAGCATCCGTTCCGTAGTTTTAGGTAGATGATGATGGGTTGGTTGAAAAAGAGTGGAAGAAACCAATATTATTGGTGATGATGATATCGATAAATATATTTTTTCTGAAGCTATAAATAAATATTTTTATGTTTGCTGTAAAACGGATAATTTCTATCAAAATGCCATCATCATCTCTTCATATACAGCTAGTGCAAATCTTAATGCTAATATAAGTACATAATATGTATATATAAAATACCAGGCAGGTAAAGAACATGTTATTACTATGCAATAAATATTTTTTGTGGTAGTACAAAAGTGATTCGCATTATATTGTGTGTATTCTTTCGGCATGAAGAAACAATGACTGATGATGATTATCTTGCATTAGATAATATTATTAGTTTTCTCTACGAAAATATCAGACAAGGAGCAGAAAAAATAAACGAAACAAGTTTGGCTCATCATTCTGTAACGCGGCATAACAATACAGTAATAGATATTTGAACCATACCATATTCACGAAATGTGGCTGGTATTACGGTATCTTGAGTAAGGACATTCTTTCCAAGTAATGTACTCTTTTTTCTATACAAAAGTCATTCTTTGTGTATGGGTTTAGTCAGTCACATGGCATGCATGCCATATTAAGCTCACATAACCACACACACCGCCACCACCACCACACACCATCCATGACTTTTCAACTTGTAACTTTTCTGGTGGCCGTAGTAGTGGTGGTGAGTGAATGTATGTAAGTGCACATTACACGACTCTTTCTTTCTCATCTTCTCCCTCTTTTCCCTCTCTCTCCCTTTCTCTTCATCTTGTTTTTTTCTTTGCTTCTGTTATTACTGTTATTATTTGAATGAGCACGAAGGAAAAAGAGAGAAAAGAACAAGTAGCAGTTATGTTGGAAGTGATGGGAAGGAGAAGAAGAGGAGAATTGTAGTAGTGGCGGTGGTGGTAATAGTAGTTGTTGTAAAGTAGCAGAAAGAAGTTATAGGCCGGTTTTGATGGTCCCTCTTGGGTTTAATTTTGAGGGAAAATAGTGTGATGCTTAGATGGGCTAGTATTGGGAAGCCAAAATGATCCTCTTCCAAATTTCTCCCATGACTACCAAAGTCACGAAAACCCATAAAATGGATGTAAAATTTTCCCGCAGAACAACCACATCGTACTTATCGTCCTAGTAGCAAAAGAAATGACGACGACGAGCAAGAGGAGAAGAAGGAGGAGGAGGACGACGTTACTGAAAGTGCTGGTGGCTGGTGGTGGTGATAGGAGAAAAAAAAACAAGTTAGTTGTTCTGGTATATTTGGAAAGCAACGGTAGAAAGTAAAGTCAAGAATGAATGATAAAATAAAGTGTATAGTTGTTTTTGTTGTTGTTGTTCTGTTGGCTTTTTTTGTAGTCGAAATGGTAGTGAAATAGCAGTTGGAAAAGTCATCGACGTTTCTGGTCGTGGTGATGGTAGTGGTTCATCGTAGCAATTTTGTGGTGGCATTGCCATTGCGCTTCATTCACCATATCGCATCGCCAGGAAAAGAAGAAGAAAGTAAATTTAGGTTTGTTTCAAGCTTTGTATACTCTTGATGAGTCTAGAGTCTAGATGTCTAGTCATCAGTTTTGAAGTTTTCTGTAAAAAACTAACCAGTAAGCGGAACGCGGACAACGTCAGCAGTATTTCTTTGCCTAATAATGATGTTGCTATAATGCTATTTTTGTTTATAATTATTTTTGAATGCTTGTATACACTTTCATGCATGCAAAGCTTCATTTTTGATAAAACTCTTATTATTTACCAAAAAATGCCTAGTCTAGTCAATTGTGATAAACATGTACATTCCAAAATTGGTAGATTTTTTTTGTTAGTAAGGCTTGTGCAGATACTATAACAATTTGCTGGCAATGGCATCAAGCTAACTAGCTATAAGATAAAAACATAAGTTACATTTAAGCTGTAACACAGCAATAATTGGTATATGTATGTACAACATCTATGTCGTCTAAATGGTGATACCGTAACTTCCTCTAAAAGTTGAGCTGTGTGCGAGTATGCGCTTCATGACGACAACTATGACCGGTAGAGAAAATAGAAACCAATGAAACCATCCATTATTATTGTACTGCAGCACAGCTTTGTTCTTCGGAAAGGCAAAAAGACAATGAGTGGTTGGATAGTATCAGTCACAACCATTGTAGATATTGCTTTCCCCATCGTAATATTATCTTTCTTTTTTCTGAAGTTTGTTCCCGAGTTCTGTTTCTTTCGTTGCCCCCACCACTAATATAGCTGCTTGTGATGATGATACTCATCTTCTCTCCGCCATTGTGTTTTGTTTTTTATATATGTGCATGCACTTTCCCCATTTCATGTGTGTGTGATGGAATTGGAACGAAATTATTGTTTCCTTTTCAATTTCTTTTATTTTGCGTCTTGGTTGGTATATGGTGAAACATAAGGAACGTAAGTAGTTAGGCAGAGAAAAAAAACAATGCAACACAAGAAAAAGCCCGTTAAGAAAACGAAGGGAAAAAGTGGAAAAGACAAAAAAATAACAAAGAAAATTGAACCTTCAAAACTACAATAATAATTTGGATTGAAATACGAACAATACACGACGAGAAAGGCAAGAAAGAAATAAAGGTTTATTCCTGTTGTTAATGTTCTTCTGCGACTGCCGCCACCACTGACCCTAGAAAACGCTAGTCTGCCTGTACATTAAGAAAACCAGCAGCAGTAGCAACAACATTGTGGCAATGTTGTTGGCCAAGTACACAACTGGCGACTTTAATGGACTTGGTTAGGTTATGTAGTTGTAATGGCGGTAGAAAGTAGTGAAGAAACATAAAATAAGAAATAAAAAAATAGAAAATTGCACAAGAAAGGAACAAGTAATATACCACAAACCACAACATTTTGCCACAATATAAGTCTATTTTAATAACATTTCCTTCGCTGTATAACCAATGTTTGCTTTTCCCTTATTATTATTGCTTTTTGATTTTTCATTAACCCTATCACTATATTCATCAACATCAAATACATATATATAGTAGCAACAAACGAAAAAGTTACAAAAATCAAACGATTTCTTTGAAGCTGTTACTTTGAATGTGAAATATAACTGAATGTGAAAGTCCTATGAAATATAGTTAGAATTCCCCTTTGTTTTTCATAACTTTTCAAAATTCTATTATAGACTATAGAACAATAAAACTCAATGCTTACAAATACCGAATTGCGTTGCTTGAATCTTGTGATACTTTTGTAATTGCCTTATGACGCCATTAAATCATGCCTCAAATGTAGGAGTAAGGTATAAACCCTTCTGAGTAAAACAGAAAAACTTTCGACTGAGAGATAAAAAATAGGTATGAATTTTTGGTCTGTTGAATTATGAATCGCCCAATCACCTCACCCTCTAGACGTATAAAAGTTTGATTGGCATATGCACGTATTTATTTACATAATAAATAAAAATATGTTTGCATTCCATCGATAACATGTCCTGGTGTTTGGTGTTCTGTAAACATTGAGGATGTTCTCGTTCTCGGAACGTCTTGCGAATCTATCTGAACTGTTTATGAATATGGCAATCAAGGCATCAGGAGGGCAGCCGCCACGTCTAAGTTTCTCATAAATTTAATTAATTCTTTAGTAGATAAATATAAGCATTGTATTTTGAAAAAGCGAGGAAACTTTTTTAACGAATATATGAACTTTGGATTTTTGACGAATACTGAATATTGGAGACCGTAATAGTTGATATGTCATATTAGAGTAGAATTTAAGTATACTTGTGAATGTGTCTTATGCGAGCTTATGTCTCAAACATTCAAATTGTAGTCTTGTATTTACAAGCCAACTTATTTTTCACATCTTTGGTTTGCTACAGCATATTTTATCATGAGAAAAGTGAAAAGGTTTAAAAAAGGTCATTCGCCTATACAAAATTCCATGGACAACATGTGCAATGGTCTTATGGACTCACATTTGCAGGTCTTGGCTAGTTTATTTTACCTTTTATGTCGTATTCTGCAAGTTTTTCAGTGCATCCCTTGACTAAGCATCCAAGTTTCATTGTTTAAAAATGATAGAATAGATTCATGCACATTGAATTTTGAATGTTTTATAGAGGAATATACTTGCTGAGGCCTGATGATGACAAGGACAGTGACACAGTAACCTTGAAAAAATATCTAAAGCGATTTCTTTCAGTGTATTTTCTTCTTTATAAATTTATATGGATACCGGAAAAGGAGGACGATGTATTGTATTATGTATTGTACTTGTATTCGCCGCTACTAGAGCAATGCAACTACATACATACCAGACCAGATATAGTACCTGCGGTTTTGCTGGTAAGAAACTCTGAAAGAAAAACTCCGTATAGAATTATAAAAGGTGCTCCTTAAACATGAATGACAACACTCTTTATAAATGAATGAAAACTGTTCAATATTCAAGTGCTCGCATTCAATATGCAATGGAATGTGTTTACAACTGTGTGTTCCCTTCAATATTTTAGTTGGCTATAAATAGTTTGAGATGTTTTGTTAAGATAGGGATAGCAAACTTTAACATGGACACTCAAAAAAGGAGAAAGTAATATTTAAAATGTTACATTTGCCCTTCTATCGTAGTGGCAAATAAATAGAGTAGTAACAATAGTTGGCAGCAATAGTAACCACAAGACAAACGGAAAAGGTAGAACCCAAACACTATAATTTTCTTTCTTTCAATCATTTGCTATTGTAGTTTATTTAATGCAACCATTTCAAAATATTTATGAATTTTTAGTACTGTGCTACACGTAAATACTAATAGTCCTTCCGTTGCACTTACTTCGTGTGGGACAGTGTATCATTATTTCCTGTTGAAGGAGTACATTGATGATAACTCTAACGTGTTATTAGTATTTATGATGGCTCATCCTTCTTTTCTTTTTCTGCATTTTATTATTAGCCATGTATAAACGGTTGGTTAAGTTATATAATAGCTAATTCAAGTGATATGATTCATCATTTAAATTTCATGCGAAATTGCTTTCCATCATTAATAAATCGAATAAAAGGGAGGACTTATGAATAAATCAGGAATCATTGCTGTTTGTGTGTGTGTGACTACCTGTCTGTGTTTTAGTGCAGTACACCGACATTATTATTATTAATGCTCGTAGTTGTAGTTGTTGCAACTGATATCATCATGAAAATTGATTGGATATTTATAAATTTCTTGAACATGATAAAAAGGCATTCTAAAATACGAACCACGGTCAGTTACACTGGGCACTTTGTCATGAAAATGAAAGTTTTTTTATTTCGTTCAATATACTTTGAAAATGTTAGATATGACCATGACTAAAACTTGACAAATTTTCATGGAAAATATTAATATAACTTTTTATTTTAAAAGTATGCAAACCACGCTTCCTATGTACCTCTTGTTATGTTTTTGCCTTCAACTATTACCCTCTAATGGAGTTAGGCAATAGAGAATGCTGTAATTTAATTAACATCGCAACTTACTCTCGATAATAGGTATAAACCCTAAAATTTGGACGTAATTGACAAGTGCGATCCAATTAGATGTCATATGTATACAAAGGGTGAGGTAGTTTTATTCCATCTTTCGGAATTACCCTTCTCTCTTTGCTTTTCTCTATACCACCATTTTAAGCATCTCTTTCTTTGCGGTCATAACAATTCAAACATAAATATATCTACAAAATTTTGAATACAACTCCGACTTCGTAGGCAGGTTAAAAGGTAGTTGTCAAAACATAATTATTACGTAGATCCGGCAGTCAGAAAAACATTTACAGTTTGTATACTGCTATAATTATAGCATAGAATCTACCCATTTTACTTTCCTTGTCTCTTTCACAACGAGAGACAACATGTATTCTCTAAGTTTGCTTAATTTAATTGTGGAAAATGCTGAAGATGTCACTGGGCAGCTAGCCCAGCAACCAAACTTTAAAAAGAAAAAAATAGAACACTGAAACTGCAAACTGAGTTAAACGGTTGTTTTGAGTGTTCGGTTATATTCTACCATGTATTTATATTTATTTTGTAAACGAAAGCATTTATTTCTCTTGTAGGATGATGTCTATAGCAACAGCAGCAGTTTGTGGACTGATAAAGGAAGAAAAAGTTGATTACAACTGTGACTTGACGTCGCACCTTCCGTCATAAACTATTTTCCTAGATGATAGGGAAAACGGTTGAGTGATTTTAAACTGAGACAAGGAGGAAAATTAGGAGGAGCGGAAAGTGTGTAAAAGTGGTATTTACGTAGAAAGCTGTTACTTTGAAAATGACACAGCAGCAAAGAGCAGGCCATGTTGATGATGACATCAGTCAACAAAGTTATGTATTTATATACCATATCATAAGTCCTTCTTGTTGTTTTACGTACTACATAGTTTAGTTGTTGTAGTCGTTGTACATCGTACAAGTGAGTGAAGTGAGCAATTGTGAGCGAGTGACACACACGACACCTCATCACATCAAAGATGTATCATGGAATTGTTTAATGTAGTAGTAAATATACAAGGCGACAGTAGTCACTATATTATAGCTTTTATGTTGCCAAAAAACCACGCCAATGTATCATGATGATGTTATGAAGGAAAAGTTAACTGATATGGTCTTTAAAATAGTTCTTGTGGGCTTTTATGCTGATATGGCTATTGGGGGCAACATCAGCGGTGGTTGTCGCGCTACTCTTGCTGAAGGAGATGGAAGAGCGTCATGAAATTTTTAGCAAATGATTAATAATGACAGATATCTTGTCAAGGAATAAACGCAAAGGGATGCAACCCAAAGGAAACAGGCGGTCATAAAATGTGACACAAAACGAAGACATATATAATATGTATACTGACTGAGGAGCTTGTACTTTGAACATTGGGTTGTTTGACTATTCAAGTAACTACTTTGGTCTACATCGGATGATATGATATGATATGGTGGTCGCTTTATTGGATGATTATGATAGTGCTTGACTTTATGCATGGAAACAAACTGGGATAAGAAAATAAATCCAATAAACTTAACTTAATTTGTATCACTGAATAAATGTTAATCGTATAAAAAGAGAATTGCAAGAACAAAAATCAATAGAAAAAATTAAAATGGTAATGAACTTTACGCAAAGTACAAGTATTACATAAAGAAGAGATTATTTTGGAGGTAATAGCACAACATTTTGATTAAGAATTTATGTAGTGGTTGTATATTAATAACAAGAGGACGTGTTAAACTTGACTGATTGAAAATGGAATAACACCTTTGCTTGCTTGGTAGTTGCTTGTATACCTTTACATGTCATGTTTTTCCAATCTCCTCATTCTTGTATATTTTTTATCATTAAGAATTTAAAAGACCATCTGGTGTTCTCATATACTAGTGCAGGGGTAGTCGCAAAAGCCGTATTAAATATGTATAAACATCAAGCACACTATCTATGGCAGTGGGACACACCACCACACATTTTCAGCTTTTTCTTGTAAATTTTTAAACATTTTCTTGCAAAGGTCGTTCAACATCCATATATTTTTATTTTGAAGTGCAAAAAAAATTCTCCTCATCTCAAGCCGATTACGAATAACGGAAGAGAAAAAATATGGTTTCTTTAACTTTCACTTACAAATAGTCACAAGTGAAAGTATTTTCCATTTCTGCACTACCATATCGAGTAAATTCTATCATATTTTCAGGGACATTCTAATACATTTATTTTTTTTGCTTATAATCTTGCTTTCACTGCACACTGTTGAGTATATACAGTATACTATGTACTTACACTTTAAATGTATGCAACGAATGAGCGTACTCTAATGTTTTGTGCATGCTCACACCAAAAATCTGGTATTCACATCGGCCCTTGTCGCAGAGTCAGTGAACTCGTTCCCAGTTCCTACTACATTTCTACTGGCTGTCGTCGCCGTGCTACTCACTTTCTTTGGTTTTCCTGTCTACCACATACTTATATGCAGTAAGTCATAAAAACAAGTCAGCTGCTGCGTATAAGCACAACCAGCAAACGAATCAGTGACAGTGAACCACCAAAGTCTGCCTTCCGCTAACTTTTTACACGACAATAAAACATGAACAAAAACATACAATTTACTTTTTGAATGGATGACGACTTATTGCATAACCACTTACCTATAATATGCATGTTTGTTTATGAATTTTAAAATTCTTGAAAAATTGAAACAACATATTTTATTGTTGTGTTTCGTATCGTATTTGATTGTCAACTTTTACCTCAGGTTTAACGACCTTAACTGTTGGTATTATCAGCCTTAAACAGTATATAAATATCTTATTTTCATCTCTAATAAACGTATTTATAAATAGTAGAAATCTAAGTAGGTAACTAGCTATTTTATCACCTGATTTAAAATGTACTAGCCCACATATTCACTATCGTCGGTGTCATTTACCTTTTTCATTGTTTCCATACAAAGGCCTTTCACAATTTATGCATCATCAAATTATGCAACATTGTATTTAGCTACGTGATGAACCAAGTTCATAATAATAAACGCTGGAGTCTTTTGAATGCACACACGCACACATTCTGTGACAGAAAAAAGAAAATGAAGAAATGTTTTATCATGTACTTTCACTATCATCATCATCAACATCAACATCAACCAGTATCACCAGCGTTTGTCCTCTTCCTAGTCGTCGTCGGCGTCGTCATCACCATCATTCATGGCAATGACCTTGTTCAATATTTTAAATTTTAAACATGGTTTTATCTCTCTTGCCCTTGTTTTTTTTCTCCTTTTTATCGCTTCCCGTATTATGTATTATGTATACGATACGGAGAAAGGAGCAAGTAGAGTATGTTGCATGCATAGGTAATAAAGCATGTATGTGTGATGAGCTCGTCGTTCGTACGTATCTCTCTGCCTCTTTTCGCCCATACATACGTAATAGCATCACAGCATGTTTGAGTGAGCGTATAGGTATGTGCACACATCTATATTATATTATTATCCAGCCAACCAACCAATCCAATGTATGTTCACAGTTCACACACATCATGTATATTTTGGTCTTTTATTTCAACCGTTTTTTGGCTGATAGATGCATTTATAAATTTTTAGCATCTTTCTTCGTCATCGTTATTGCTTTTTAATTCATGCCATTTATCTATATGCGTAAATGATAATTTTTTGTTTTACTATTACCCAAACGAAGAGCACAGGGAATTTTATTATCCTGTGACTGGAGTTTCTTCCTACTAGATATTGATTGCATAGACAAAAATGTAATACAAAATCCCACGTCTTATTTATACCCCACGAACGAAAGGAGACATCTGTGTACGTGCGTTTTATGAACTATGAATGTAGCGCATTTCTCTTAAAGAACAGGACATGCTTCATGCAATACCGCAACCGCAACATCACCATCATCCGCAATGAGAAAGGCTATAAGATATTTTTTTGTCAAACTACCCAAAAAATGCATGTGTGTCTGTGTAAAAAAAGGGATAAGATACGTAAGAATAGTAATCTATATAAAACATAAGTGAAAGGGACTTTTTTTGCATGCATCATGCATGGCGTCGTGTAAGTGGGTTCGGTGGTACATCTATGCTCAGCTTAATACATACGTATATTTTTTAGTTTACAGTTTACTTTACACACAACACTGACAACACCATATTTATATTGTATAAAAATGTGAGAGGTATATGCCCGCAGCGTCTGTTTACAGATTAGGTAGTTCATGCAAGTGTGTTTGGTAGTAGGTGTGTATCTATGTGAGTGCGTCTTTGTATCCGCATTTACTACTTTCTCTCTCACTTTCTATACATGCATGTACGTATCATCATCCATTATGTATCTCCAACACATGACTGCTGATACGCTGCCTTGCACACTCTCTCTTCTTCCAGAGACGCGTCATATATAATCCTTGTTAAATATTAAGGGTTTCACTTGCACTCAAAGTGCAAGGTAAAACAGGAGAGGAGCAAAAAAATAGAATGAGAGGAAAGTTTAAGGGGAAGTGGGACAACTGTATTTTTACTCTGTAACCTTGTTTTTTATTATTCACGGTTTTTTTTCTTTACATATTATATTTTAAACAATTTTTGGGAAAGGTGTAAGTGCAAAAAGATATGGCATGAGTATCAGTACTTTGTTTGTTATAGAATCAGTGTACATTGTGATGTGATTACGATTTTTTCTTGAGCCAATGTGCTTCAATTTAGGGATTTACTCATATATCCATCAGCATGCCTATACGCCTGATTTCTAAACTAGATAGCAATTTTAGATTTTATTGTTTTCACCAAATCAAAAGCAGTTAGTAATTAGCCGGTAATTAAAAAGTTAAAGAAAAGGTGATGAAGAAGACAAAGCAGAGTACGAAATGGTGACGATGTTGAAGGCTGAATGATACTAAATTTCTTCTTTTTTTAAGTTTGTATGGCTGTTGTTTCTTTAGGATTCTCATTCTTTTTCTGTAAACTACTTATAAAAAGAAACTTTCAATTATTTTCAAGTTTTCAAGACGATGAAAAAACAACCCTCTAATGAACTAGCACAGTAAATGCTCTTGGTTTCTAGTAGTACAGACACTAATTTGCTTGTGTTTAAAACGTGACGTTTATAACTTTTCTCCCTTTTCTCAATTCTTTTTCCCTCTTCTTCCTTCTTTTCTCCATTTTACAGCGATTTTTTTTCTTTTAAATTTTTCCGTGAAAACATTTTCCCCTCTACTTAACTTAAGTGATTCTATCAAAAGCATCCACACAAGTGCACACCACCAAATTTTTATGCTTTCTCTCTCTTTTTACAAGAGTCAATTAAAGTAGAAGTACGTGCTGAAAAATGGTTTTCCATTAGCGTCTTAAATCCATAATTGCCCCATATAATGAGAGAGATAATCACCATGATGATGGCAATGTCAAGTCTTATAACTATTTAATTCTCTTAATTTTTAAATTCGTTTTCTTGAGAATGACTGTCTCATCGATGCTCTAAATAGACGATGTTGCTCTCAATGTAGACAAGGTATAATGACAATATGATTACTTTAAAAATTGCTGACATCCTTTATTTTTTAGAAATGAACTATTAAGGAGTAAGTGCCAATAAACTTATGCTGTTTTGAAATATTCGTTCGTATTATGCACATGATTTTGAGCAATAAAAGCTGGAGCCCAGTGCTAAGACTACATTCTTTGAAGTAAACATGGGCTTTTAAAGAAAATTAACTTTGGAATCAAGGTTATTATTTTCCTTACCGTTGGATTGACACATCGTCTCATTGGGTCAGGTCCTCTGTACGTTGGTGAGTATCTGCCTGGAAAGCAGCTTCCAGGTGCAGATATAGTTGATCCTAATGGTTTCCCATTCATCACTTTGTCAGTGGAATACATGGCTACGGCAGTTGGGTAGTAAGATGGGGCTCCTGATGCCCCGCCTATAAATTCAACAGCCACCCAACAAGACAAATATTATACGCCAGGAAAAAAGATTTTCTCTCAACACTACTACTTACTGCTACTCATCATTTTTCTTTCGTTTTTGCATTTTTCTCAAACTTTTGCCTTCTTTTCGGCTAGCATGTTACATTGAATGACATTTCAAATAAAGATGTAAGTATTTTTTACGCATTTACTCATAATTTTTACGGAATGTTATGCTCGTACAAATAAAATTGTTTTTACGCTACTGCTATTACGTAATAATATTAAAACAATGGTTTAAAATAAATATTTGCATATAGATTTTATATCCATGTATGGCTATGTAATTGGAAATTGGTTGTAGTTTAAATAATACAAGCATAAAGAAAAATTAAAACTTGGAATATTGTATTTGCTAAAAACAATTTGTAAAGGAATTATAGAATTTATTATTATTTATTTAGCAGGGCTTACAAAATTTTGATTAGAAGAGAGATAGAGATATATAGAGACAAAAAAGGCAACAGATTTTGATATGTACTTTTTACTTTTTTAAATAATGATTATAAGGTCAAGACTATTAATAATGTTTAAAAGCAGTTTAAAGTTTGAAACAACGTCTTTGTTGTTGAAAATGTCAAACCTCGATGCATGATCGCCACTTCCTTTTGTTACACGGCTTTCTTTGAAACTTTAAATTTTTTTCTGTGGTCGGTAACAACGACCGATGTCTTTACAAAAATATATTGGAATAATGTTTGTTTTTAATAATAAAATGTAGTTGTATTTTATTGCATGCCTTCTTTAAAAATATACATATTCAAGTTCCGTTCTACAGTACAGTCAGGTTATTTTGTATACGCGCACTTTCAACACTAACAATACAACAGCCACAGTCACTCTTCTATTTCTGCAGCGTTCAGGTTCACACCAAAACCGTTCCAAAAGAAGAGTGTGGAATTTCAGAGTAGAAATGAACGATGATCTAAAATGAAGGCAAGTCAAGATCCGAGTCTATTTTCACTTTCAACCAGAATCTGACGTGACAAAAATATTTTACTTTTTATTCTTATGATTGTTCTTGATTCTGAAAATTTTACGCCACTTATTGCGAATGGGTATAGAAAACTTGTAACATATTCAAAGCGTTAGTTATTTATCTGTAAAAACTGTATGAATTATACATAATCCCTCTTGAAAAAAATACATTTTGCTTGAGACTTTGCACGTGTGAAAGTTTTTCACTGTTTCTTCCAGTCTTTTTTTATCTTTCTCGTCACACTTGCTACTATACTGTCTTTCAGCTTGTATAAAGAGCGTGATAAAAAAGAAGTCTTCTGTTATGGTTAGCGTACAAGATTACACGCTGTACGAATAATGTAGCTTGTTAGATGTAATGTTTTTACGTGAGAAAGATAAGTTGTCTGGCGTGTGCTGTCGACTTGTATCACACACTGAGTTGAAGGGCAGATTGCACAAGACTGATGAAAGAACAAGTGGGATTACTCTATACCCGGTGACAAGAAGACGAAGAAGAAAAGCCTACTTTTGTTACAAATATGTCAAAAAAAGGGATGATGAGTTTGGATTAAAGTCTTAACTTTGCGCACTCCATTGAGAATCTAATTCAATGGAAAAAATTCCTGCAGAGATTTGTTTTTTTTTCTCTCTATTGATTCAAATCTAATTTAAAGATTTTTTAATAAAAATGGAATTATTATGGTGATAGTGGCTGCAATCATTCGTAAAATTTAAAAGCTGAGATAAGTACTTTTTAAGCTTTCAAGTGGCTTAAAATTACTTTTCTCTGAAAAGAAATGTAAATGTAGTAAAAGTTTACAACAGAGAATTGATATGGATTTTAAAAAGATGGACCACTTTTTTCGTATACAGTTGAACGACGACACGATTACAAAGGTTCTGTCCCGGCTGAGAAAAAAGAGGTAAGAGTTGAGTACAGGTTTATGACAACGAAGACCGCAGAAGCTGAGATACTTGCTGCTGTCGTTCCTCTTCCCTTTGAATAAATGAAAGGGAACAAGGGATCTGCTCACTTGAGTTGAGTAAATAATCGAGCATATTATTCCTATTATTATTACTTATCCGATGATTACTAGGACGATGATGTGCTTTTCGCTGTTTATTGTGATCAGAGGGATCTAATATCTATCTGCTCTTGTTTTTAATACCGCTTGCTGTTTCTGCTGCTCCAGAACAATATTGGACGATTATATAGCTTTCTTGTTGCTACTACTGCTGACTGACTGAGACTGGGAGAGTGACCCTTTGGATCAAGCTCCTGTGAGTCGAATGAATGAATGAGTAGGTTTAATGGAGTGGAGTGGCGTAATATACTTACTACTGCCAACTGCACTGGATAGTGAAAGGGAAGAGAGGAGTGAGTTTGATGAATATACTTATATGGCGTGTTGAACGCAACAATAATTGAGTAGCAGTTGTAGTGGGTGACTGCTTCAACCAAGGGTTTCTCTTTGTTCAAGTTCATTCGATATTGTTTCGTGCCCCTTCTGCTGTCTCCTTTTTCTTTTTTTAGCATGAAATAATACTTTTTCAATACTGTCGTTGTTGTTTGGTGATGATAATGATGACGGCGGAAAGTAGAGAGGATGATCCCCCTTTTTATTGCGCACTTTTTTTGCTCTAAATTTATCCGTATTATTTGATGACAATGATGATACTCTTTTATCCTCTTTGATACTTTTAATACTTTTTTTTCGGTTTTCCCCTGCTGTGCCTCTTTGTTGATCAAATTGTTGAAAATAAGGTCGAAAATCAGGATGCGTATTATCAATAAGTTTATCCTCAGATATGGGATCTTTTTTTTAATGTTTTCGTTTGTAATTTTTAGTGTTCAGCAGTAATTGTCACAACAAACAAAGTGAAAACTTTATGTAGATGCTTTTTTGATAATCTGTCAAGTGTCACTAGCAGCACTGTTTAGTTAGCGATAGAGTATTTTTTTTCTGAAAATTGAATCTTGACATGGACAATTTTGTACTCGGTGTTTTCTCAAAATTAAAGTTTGTTTATTAAAGAATTAAACAAAGAAATAGATGGAAGGAAATAGTAAACAAAATTATGCATAGAATGTGTTCAGCGGCAAAATAAGCAATAAGTGCTCTGGCTCACTACTACAAGTTGTTTTTGTCGTAGCAAAACTCAAACTCGTGGTGAAACTTGTTATGATCTAAAATATTGGTAGTCGCTTGGTAGTGGTGATGGTGATAGTAGTGGAAACACAAGTCTGTGTTGTGCTATGTACTGCTCAGTTTTCCCAACTGACTAGTACGATGAGACTGGCTCTAGTAAAAAATAGAGAAAGAAACTGATAGTGTCTGTGTGTTGGTGTTTCAAAGAAAGACAGAGAGAAAAATAGAGAGAGAGACAGAGAGAGTATTTGAGTGTGTCTGTGTATTTGTGAGTGAGGGAGAGAGAGATCAAAGTTGCTGACTCTTCTTCATACTATCCAAAATTCGTTTGGTGAAGTTAGTTACTCTTACATTTTCCTTTATGTACGTTTACTTTGTTAGCTCTTCTTCCCTCGAAAAAAATAAGAGAATATATTGTAGTATGGTAAGGAAAGGAGAAAAGAGAAGGCGAGTGGAGAGGTAGCCAACACGTTATTATTATGTACATATAATCAAATGTGTTTTCCCATTCACATGATTTTTTGTCTATGTAAAGAAAGCTAAAGGATTGCCAAAAATGTGAGCATCCTTGTAACATAATAAGTATTTGTATATATTTTCTCTCGAACATTGGTTGTGTGTGAAAGAGTGGGAATGCTGGGGAAAAGAACGAAAGAAGGCAGAAAGTACAGGCTGTTTGGAGAAAGAGAGAGAGAGAAAACATACCATAACAGCAGCAAACAGAACACTTACCTTTTTGTATATACAGAGGTTTTTCAGAATAAACGTTAGAAAATAGAGAGAGAGCTGCGATATAGCGATCCTTGTTATTGCTGTTATTATTGGAAAGGGTTCATGTAGAAATGGCCATGCACACAAGCTTCCTTTTGAAGCGTGTGATGCATCTAACGAAATTGTGTTTTGAATGTTGCGATGATGATCACCGTCATCTCGTCCATGCTTTTCTCATTATTTTATTCCTTATAAATATAAGTATAAGGTAAAAAGATACAAATGGAATGTGTTCTGTATGCCCCAGCAGTTAAATGTATGTTTTGAAAGGGAAACTGTTATTTCTAGTAGTACATATCTGACTGATCCTGACTGAGTGGGCAAGTATCTAATACTATGATGTAATGACAAGCAGTAGATTTTTCCATGAAAAGATTCAAATCAAACAATATCTACACAGGTATATTCCCCTGTTCAAGTACGTATATGCAACCACTCGCAAAATATAGGTACATAACAGGTCCCAAAATATATCAACATTTTCACAGAAAATCGCAACCGAACCAGATGAGAGGTATAAATGATAGAAGGGATCCTGTGAATCTGGAGTAGCACACGCCTGTAAACTATGGACTCATTGGAAGGAACTTTATTAGTTACATAAAATGTGCAACGTTCATTAATTAGATAGTTACAGTTTCCATATTTGATTAGCTAACTAAAGAAACGTCGTACAAAAGCTAGTTTAATAGTAATTACCTATTATCTGAGTATTTGAGTACTTATATTGCATATCAACCGTAAATTATAGGACAGAAAATCTAAGCACTTGCAATGCAAACTTCAGTTTTTGTCATTCATAATATTATGCATTCATCATACTCTCCTACCGCTTAAGCAGGACCTTTCGGTGTGTCACCTATTGCCCCGTAACCGGATAAGCCAAAATAATGAAAGAAGCATCCGTTTATGTATGTCTCTATTGTTTTCTATAAGTCACGCAAAATATCCTACCTTATACCATATAGTCATACAAATGCTACTAATCTGATGTATGTGAAAAAGAACGCGATTTCTTGGGATATACCTTATATCATCTTCCTTTATTATAAAAGCAAATACCTAATATATCGGCTTGCATGTGGTTTCTTGTCCATCATCCATAAACAAACAAAAAATTCCAGTTTGTATATATGCATGCATACTAATAATATGGAGCTACATATAATATGAACGTATGCACAACATGCTTTTTTCCTTTTGGCATTCCATTTAAAGTAACTTTTACTTTCTCCTTTTCTTTGCCTGACGGTGCTGCTCTATGCTCTTTGCCATGCTATCACACAACTTGAACAACGACAACAGCAGCAGCTCACAACACAGCTTGCGCAAGCGATATTCGCTCTGAAAGAACAAGACTGTTCGGATAGACCCACCTCCTATATAACTCCGCCATTTCTACTTTGAGTAAGCCCGAATAGGCCGAGCTGCAGTGAGTCCTCCTTCCTTCTCATCATCATTTTTATGTGAATTCACTCAATAACATTGGAAGCATATAATATACACGTACCCATTCCCATACATAACCAACCATTCTGTCGTATATGAATCGCCTTTAGTATCTTGTTTCTATTTGAAAGCATATTCTTGATCAGTTGTCAGTGCAAAAAAAATAGTAAATGGGGAATTAAATCTTATTTAGAAAGTAATATAAAATTGGCAATTGTAAAAATTATCAGCAAATTTTATTTTCTCTAATGTAATTAAAGAAAAGGCGAAATTAGCAATTTGTTGAGCTTTCAATTAGGAAAATATTATTTGTTATTGGTTAAGTTGTTTGACTACTATTACGTGAGTTTAGATTTTTGTAATAATTTAAAACAAAATTACTTTTCCAACCGCTGGAATTTCGGTAACAAAATATTTTGCAACTTAATAAATATTTTGAAAGGAATTAGACTCTCGAAATATTTTTACATTTCGTAATTTAAAGAAGTGGACTGAGTATGGTGAAATGTGGTTCATCTGATCAAATAAATTTGTTATTTATTAAAAGGCAAACTGTATTACAATTTTCATCGACAATTTGTAGCTGATTTTTAAAAGTTTACAACTTGACATTTAAATATAGACTTATACAAATCAGAAGTAAAATTAAGAACTGATTATTGTAGGTACCAAGTTTTATCTTTTAAAAAAGCATTGTCATGTTCCCCACCTCACGGAAAAGCATCAATTAGGTAGATTAGGCGTCTGGAAAGGGAAAGGATGAACGCAATATCGCAATGAAAAAAGGAATCAGCGGAATCACAGGAAAAATTTATTAAACTGGACTACTTTCACTTTTTTAAGTACTTGCTGTAGTCGTGCTAGTTATAAAGCATGTATTTAATTTCAAGATATTTTAATACATATTTTTATGTTTCAACTTTTTTAGTTTCTAACAATATAAAATACTTTGATTTTGATTTCGATAAACTTAAATACAGTTAATATCATAAATATTTAGCTTAATAAAGCGAATATTGAACCATTTTGGTTTAACAAAGAATGAAATTAGTAAACAAGATAAAATAATTCTTAAACGAGACCACAGTCAAAGCTTTTCCAATCCATTAAATCTGACATGTGACATGTAGAAGACAGGTGGATGAAAGTCAATGCTTCTCACTCCTGCTCTTCACTCAAATAGATCTCATTTTATCCCTGTAATGCTCTTTTCCAGAGTATCACCACATGAAAGTGTATCAAGAATTTTTACTCCTTTTCCCTTCATATCATAGTGAATTTATTGTATTAAGAGTAGGGATTTTTGTCTTTTGTTTGGTGAGAAGAGACAGCAGCGGTGTCGACTGATGATAATATGTATTGCGATGACAATATTACAAAGTATGTTGTTGGTAAATCGGAAGATAAGAGAAAAGGTTCTCGCTGCAGGATAAAACACACACAAATGTACTGCTGTGCATTGTTATTATTATTTCCCATTATTACGGCATTCAACACGGCAGATTATCTTTTTTTGTTGTTTTGATATCGTCCTCCTCCTCCGCCACCACCGCGATCACCGCCACACAATGATGCAATGTTAAACATGTTGTGGCATATTTCGCCGGAGGAAGAAGCCCGAGCTACACGCATATCCTATGTTCGCGGCTTGTTTATTTACGACAAGTGATACAGGAAACAATCTTCCTCTTTTCTCTCTCCCTCTTCACATCCGAAAATGCGTGAATAAATCGGAACATATGTACCTGTGCCTGGTTTTCTATTCAAAAATATATGACATGATAAACATTTTATGCCTGGGTTTTATTGTGTGCATAAATAATACCAAATTTCCAAACTCCAAAGTAAATACTCTAAAAAGAAGACAATCCGTCTCCTGCTTCAATCAAAAATCATAACCTGCCATGATGCCCTACTCACAATATAAAAATATGAAGTGCACCGCAATAATCATAATGCACAGCAGTTGCACCTGAACTATATATTTATAAAAAACGCCCTTGCTCCTTCGATTGTATCTACTACTCCTGACGAACAGGTGAAAAATCTTTACAAACACAATGAAAATAAAAAAGAGTAATAATAACCATAACAATAACATTGTACCCTTTTTAAAAGCACGAGCTATTGTTTCAATTCTTGCACGCTGTCTCTTTTACTTTCATGATTTCATGCATGTAAAAATGACTAATGTAAAAAACCACACATGTGTTACTCCGTGATTTATCAGATTTTTATCGATTCTTATCACATTGCTGTTTTTATATTAGGAGCACAACACTCGTTTTTAAATGCACACAATTCGTCAAATCTGCGATTTAATTGGATCGACACATTTCGCGTTACCGAGATAAAAAGAAAGGGAGTAAAGCATCAAAATAGATAGAAAGAATTCAGTAAAACAGAACAAAAATATATTGACTGTATTTTTTGTTACATGTTGTCTGCTGGTGTTGGAATATGAAATTATTGCTGTTATTATTGTTTACGTACACACATACGATTTTTTAGTATCAAGTGGTATAAACACAATGAGATAAAGACGATGCTGACGATAATAATAATAATAACAATGATGTTGCTTGGAATCCTTGTGTGTTGTTGTGGCAAAAGTATGAATCAGCAATAATCAAAATATCACTTTCTGGCTTTGCTTACTTTCCATTAGCTTTGCTTGCCCATTGAATAAAAAAACTTGAAACATCTGCTCCTGTTTCTTTGTCATTGAATCCACTGCACTCTTTAGATATAAAACCTTACAATATACTGATAATGCGGTATTGAAAAGGCAAAAAATAAAACTTTAGTGATGTGATGCCTATTTGAAAATATGATTTTTACTCCATCCACTTTATGTGCTTACCCTTCCTTTTTTCCTGGTATCAACATCACTCCTTTCTATTTTGTTTTCCTGCTCCCCTTTTACTCCATAAAAAGATCACTCTATTGCTTTTATCAAAGATCAAAGCATGAAGATGGTGATGATGATGAGGATGATGATGAGATTACATTTCTATCTGTGTTGTAACATCAGCATGATACATATCAAACAACTTTGTTCTCCTTTTCAGCTACAAGTTTGTTTTTGTTCATGGATAAACAGCAATAAAGATAGAGTGAAAATAACAAATCGAGTTGAGATGCTTTTGTTATTATTATTGTTTTTGCACAAGCCAGACATATTATCAGAATAATTTTGTAATTCTATTATTACCGGAAAAAAATATGATGATAATAAAAATTATACGCACAGCATGTGATATAAGCACATTATATAAAAACATATACAATATATAGGCATATCAAACTATGTTTTTAATCTAATAAGTAGACTCGCTTTATACTCGTCGACTTTGAAAATGTGACAAACACTTGTAACATTTACTTAATTTGCAACATCAAAACATTTAAGATTATCACTCCATTATATGCAGACAAGACATTTTTTGACATTTAATTGGAGAGTCAGAGTGATGGATAGATACATTAACTGTCTTAATTGAAATTGGCTTATTTTGATTCTTTTAGCAAAAAAATATCCCCAGTTTTATGGGAAACCAATACGTACAAATCCATTTTTTAGCCGTTTATTTTCAGTTATACTTTTCCTCTTGACTGAATCCAAAAATCACACAGATAACTATATATTTCCTGTCAAAAAAAGATGAACGGAACCAACGGCATTTTTTGTTCTTTACAACGTTTCATTTTCGGAAGTACCCCTTTTGCAAAAAAAGGAGTCAAGCAAAGCAAACGGGATATAAGTACTACCTGTATTTATTGTCTGTGCACCTTTCCTTTCCAAGCTACATGCTTGATTTCCTCTGTGAACTAAATTACTATCACAATGGGTAATTTTCTATTACTTCGATTACTTCCCCAAAATGTATCATCGGTTAAAGATATTCACTTAACCTCGACATGAACATCATTCATTTTATTCAACAACAAATTTCCACGGTGGCCACATTATCTATTGTGATGTTATACAGCTCGTGCGTAGAGGTTAATAGAAGACAGCATTGCCTTACGTTTAACCTGTATCAATATTCAAAATGTTTCGTGCAATGCTTTTTGGTACCGCAAAAACCGACTACAAAAACTTACAGTGTCCATCCGTTGTCATAAGCAAGACAAACAAAACACATGACAATTGTAATATAATGAGCCCTAATTGTTATTGCTTTTGTAGTTAAGTCCTGCTTGTTTTGCTATGCAACATCCTATCCTATTCCCTAAAAAACTGAAACTTCTCTTTATTGACTGATAACATGCAGGATTTACTGTTTCCCATCCATCAGCATAACATGCATTCATTTAGTTTGTAGTTTGTAGCTTTTGCTTGGGAAAAAATGAGAAAACAAAATTGATTGAAATACTTCCTGTATAATATGCTTTATTACTTATGTGACATGCATGACTTTGACGATGCCTTTTTTACAGTATGCCTGTTATGGACAATGATGACGATGATGATGGAGGATTTATATATTTTCTACTTTTCCTTTCATAATCAAACACCAATTCACCAATCTGTAAATACGTTTTGTTTTTCAGTCCCGGAAATGAAATCACAAGATTGTTTGAAATAAAAAGGAAAAATTTGATAATGGTAACGACAATCATTATTAAAAAACTGCCAATGACTGTGTTAACTTTCCGGTTGCACAATAGTGTGTAGGTACATATTGAAGTTAAGTATATTCATATCGGTTGCGTTATAGGCTTGTACATTATTTGACAAGCTTAGAATTTTATAAAAGAAACAAAAATATCGAAGGGAATTTCCATCGAAGCAATACTGCATCAATTCTAACATACTGAACTCTGCTGCATCACGCTTATGCCAAACTCATATGTCACAATGATACGGCCTTTATTTCAACCAAATAGACTGGTCTCGGTCCTTTTTGTTTGATTGTTCCACTTCATGGAATTTGAAGGGAATGGGTATTGTAGTTTAGAGATATGTGTTGTGTGAAGGAAAGTTAAAATTAGTGTTCAGACGGCTGTACTTTGAGCAGATGTTTTAAAGAATTTTGACGCAGCAGTTTTGTTTTTGATTTTCAGAGACAATTTTGACCCGTGTAGATTATGTCATTTTGCTTTAAAAAACTGCAAGTGCCGAAATGCTTATGAAGTAAATATGCAGGTATTTGCATTACAATAAAAGATAATATTACTTTTAGTTGCAGTTAGTTTTGTTGTCACTGTCAATCAGAAACGCACACAATCGAGCTTTCCTGGACACGTTAATCGGTTGGGACGTTTATTTTCACGGAAATGAAATAATAGAAAAACGACGGTAATGCCCATGTTTACCTTGTGCCATTTGACATAAGTGACCCAGAGAACGTTTGCACAGATAAATGAAAGAGGAAAAATGAAAATTGCATAATAACGACAATAATCCGAGTGGTATGGCATTGCCTGTTTAGTGAAGTGATGGGAATGAAGTTGCATGATGAATAATTTTTTTGTCGTGAGAGATGAGTGAGCAGACAGGGCATTACGATCTAGAGAAACACGAGTGTTTTTTCCTGTCTGACACCGTTCTTGAATGCCATTAATTGTGTGGATCTAATTCAACAAAGATGTATCCGTCAGTTGCCACTTAGCAGCATACTGCACAGGCAGTGCGGCTACACGTGTCATGACAAAAGATCTTGATTATCTGATCGTGATTTACATTTTACCAGCACGTCGTTGTAGCAGAAGTGGTACGGCAATGCTTTGGTTTCTCGCATCAACTCCATAAAGCAATAGGAGGAGACATAGGCGTAGCTGTGCATGAAGGTATTATGGGAAGGGAATAAAATCATTTCCCCTACTTTTCTTGTTCTGAGCGTATGCTGGTAATAAGTGAAAGTGTCCAACAGTCAATTTAAATCAAATTACATGAGCAACAACAAGCACAGATATGCGTCGCTCGGAAAATAAAAACACATTTAGATTGTTGTTACATATTTATTACATATTATGATACATCTGAGAGGCCCTGCAGCAGCAGTAGACCAAAAAAAAAGAAATGGTTTTTATTAAGATATGCCTGGATGAAGTAAATTGTAAAACTATCAATGTTTATTTTACGTACACAAAGTGAAAATATTGTCATCAATAAATAGGATTAAAATTGGAAGAGTAGATAAATTAGTTTTTAGTCACTGTGGTGATTCACCTTTAAAAAATAAATGTGAAATATATGGGGAAAGCCAAAAAAAACTTGAATTTAGGAACAATTTGGCGCAAAGTTTCATTCCCGGTTTAGTACTATCAACAACAACATATACTGCTGGCAACAATGCTCCCTATATGGATGTATATGTATAAATACCTGAACACACAGCAAGATAACAAGTGCATTTTATACATGGTACAAATTTGGAGGCATCCCAAACAACGATAATAGCATTGTTTTACTTCCATTTTCAGTTACAGGACCTTGTGGATCTGCAACAACAACAAAAAACACCATTATACTCTTTATTGCCTATTTTTCCCTCGATCGTTTTTATTTTCATTCTCGCTCCCTCCATCTCCTTCCAATCCAAGTTTTATCCATTTCTCGCCAAGAGTCTGGAAAATTTCGTTTTCATGGAGTCCGTGCTCCTTGTCCCTGCATCAAATACACAGATAACAAAACAAGAAATGAAAATCTTCTTTTTTTCCTATTTTGTTACATTTTTGGACAGAAAATAGAAATGAATCTATCTCATCCTCACATATTGGTAAATGTCCTCAGTCCTCCTCAAAAAAATCTAACGGTAAAAAGCAAAAGGAAAGATACATTTATAGTGCAGTCTAGGCATTGCACCTAGTTCACCGGGGAGCAACACAATGTAATGGTATTTGTACATGTTATTATAGACATATAGTAGTATCTCTACCAGCAAGTATGGAAGAATGTGCATAGTTGATTGTGTAGTATTCTCTTCGGTATATAGCCCATTAGGAGATATTGTGCGACTTTGGTGGATCATACTATGACTTTTCTTTTTATGGCATTGTCTTATGGTCACTGTCCACAATAACTTGTAGAAAAGGGAAAATCCCCCTTTCCTTGCATTCCTTCCGAGATTCCCACAATTCACGGAAACAACATGGATGGATGTACAGTATATTTCATGATTTACTAGCTTTAGTTTGTGAACATTCATGTTTTACAACAGAAACTGAGTAAATATTCATAAAATTAATACAACGTTTATGGGATCGAAGAAATACACAATTATGACTATTTTGCTAGCATTATTTTCATTTCTAAAATTGATTGGCAGAATAAGTACGCATCCCTTTGAACAAAATAGTAAGTTTTCATTCGTAGTTTTAAACTATCCAGGATAATAAATGTTGTCGATTTCATACAATAATCTGAATGACTTCACAGGTACTTGCCCGAAGGCCATCTTGCATCTATTCCTAACATAAGTATAACTAAGAATAACAACAATATCAAATTTAGAGCGACTTGGACAAAGAGGCGAGCATTAGTTCGTATGAACAGCAATAGGAAGTTGTAGTCAGTTACTCAAGACAAGTCAGTCAAAAGTGGTGATGGTTATTTCTCACTTCTCTTTAGTCTACCTTTCTCCTGGTATTCGTTTTTTCTCTCCTTGTCTTCTTCCAACTACTTTTCTTACATTTCTAGAGAATATGGAAACTCATTTGGGACTTCAAGGTACGGACAACCGACATGCACAAGTACATCAGGATAATATTATATATTTTCATCTTTCCCTTTTTCTCTCTAGTTGCCTCTCATCCATGTCAAGTTTGTTTCTGAGAAGAAATAAAGCTTTTCTTTTGCTTTATTATTATTATCTTTAAGTTTACCAATTGCATTTAGCCTTCCTAGCTCCCTATTGTATTTCAGAAAAACGTAACCAAATTTATATTTACCTGCGCTATCAGTCCGTTTTAGTTCTTATAACTATACATCGCAAAATTTAACAAAAAATCCGAAAATAACGTTCTGTATCACAACCCCTTACACCCTTCGTAGCAAACGTGTGCACACCACATCAATTTTTATAGCGGATGTTTATCATCTGATTTGTTACATTAAATCCATACTTGGTTATTTCATATGCCTACATAATTAGATAACTTTTCAGATACAAATGTCAAAAATTGAATCAATGACAAAAGATTCATTGAAATAAGTCATGTGACAAAGTATAGGTGTTTTTTCTAAATTCCATTCCGATCTTCGATTACTGCACCGATTTTATACCTAACTGAATAATGGATAGCTATTGCATGGCCAAAGGTTTGTTTCAATTGGATTTGGGTCGCAGAAAAGATGAACGCCTTAAAAGGATACTTATGTATTTCCGCCTTCAAATAAGTACATGGAACAAAGCACATTTGATAAGCGCATCTTGCTCATATATCATACTACAACAATGAATGTCGTTCCTCACGACTTCCTCAAAGAAATTAAGAAATGTACAAAACGAGAAGATAAAAAAGTATTGTATCAAATAAAAATAGCTGCAGCAAAAGAAGCTGTAACCAGTAGAATGTTTATAGGAAAGCCAAAAAGTGAGTGAGAATGGAGCAATGGTAGTGATATAATATATTTTCCCATGCCAACTGACAATTCGAGAAAACTCACAAATTAAAGCCCCAGTAGATGCACCCTCACTCAACTCTGTCAGCGTAAATGGGGATTTATTTTCTCTGGATTAGATTAGATAAGCGATTTTCATTCCCGCACACAAAAATATAACTAACTGACTGTGAGCAAGGGAACGAGCAAAGAGAAAGAGAGTTCATTTTATGTGTTTTTCTGGCAAATAAAGTAGTATCCCTAGTTTACAGTTATACAATTCGTGGCTCATCGCTATCACTATATCAAAAAACATCCCACCTATAAATAAGGGAAAACGCAATGTTATGTCAAGCACTTTCGAGCTCATATCAAAAGTAACAATTGTATCGTTTTATTGGAAAAATCTATGGAAATGGAACTGTTATTATCATTGCCTCATTCGACGAGAAAATAACACGGTGATAATACAATTGTTACAAACATTCCACTAGAAAGACTTTTATAGACTTGGGGTACAGTGAGAACTCTGGAGAAACTAACTGGAATAGATGGTTATATTTAATGCTGCAAAATCTTAACAATTAAAATAGCTTTATTTAATCTGAAAACGTGAACTAGTATTTGTTTTCTAAGTAATAAGTAGAGGCTAGACTTGGGAATAATATGCAATGAAAGTATTGAAACATTTGAGAATGGCTTACAGCACTCTTTATTTCTTACTTCAAGCATGCAGTAGAAGAAAAATTTTTAATGAAACAAAACGCCAAAGTTATTTTTATTAAAGCAACTTGCATGCATTTGGTTTTATAGTTGGCACTCTTCATGAACATTATTTGCTGTACAGTAGCTATTTTCTCTTTGTTTTCTTAGGCTTTCTTATCATTGTATTGTGACTAGTTATATTCATCGTTTCGAATGATATTATCTTATTTTACTGTATTTATTTTCTTTTGTAACATCTTCTACATCGTTTTTGTTTTCCACTCTCTCTCTCTCTCTCTCTCTCTCTCTCTCTCTCTATCTTCCCATTTCCCACATCAAAAATTATATTTTGAGTGTGAAAACGCCTACGTACCAGTAGTATTTTACGAGAGGGCGAAAATTGTGCAATATGTGGGAAATAATGCCACTCTAATGTAGAATATAATGTCTTTTGTTATCACATCGAAAGAAAAAATGGGAAATTGCATTTCTCTCCAAGCCATATATACACATTTTTATTCTCCATCTCTCTCTCTCTCAATTTTTTCCACTTGGCCTTGCTGTTTGTTTTCTGGTTATTGTTGTTGTCTTTGGCCTCATTGTACCGGTTATTGCTGGAACCATACGATTACATTTTTCTTATAACTTCAGTGATCATCCAAAATACTCGGAGCAGCAGATAGAGAGATGTAACGCAACATTGTATTTTTTCTCTGTATGACGACTAGGACGACGACGATGATTGTTTTGATGTTGATGATGGCCCTATAGCTCCATTTCCCTCTGAATTTTTTTTCTCTCTTTCTCCTTTTCTTCTATCTATTTTTTCCCTTAAAATTGGAGAAATGAAAATAAAGAATTGTTACATTAGTTTGGGATATCTTTGTTTTGTTGTTCGAATGGCAGTAGTAGTAAGTAGTCGTCGTAACAGTGAAAATGGTGAATCTCATATGGCTTCTTAAGTATCTCCAGTTACTTTCATGTTTCTTTTTATGTACAATACACTATTTTGTTTTTGTCGATCCTATTTTTCTCTTCTTCTTCCATCTACTCATCCTATACACTAGTATTCACGTAGTACATGAAGAGCACAACAAGAAAGCAATTTATGGAGGCAGAGAAATAAAACGAGTCAGTTTTGTACGTGAGTGGGAAAAGTGTTGTTTGTTGGGAGACAAACATAATATTATATGTATATATGGCATGAAACGAGTTACTTTTTTTCTCCTAGAGCAAAGGCTTTTTTGTCTATGTCCCTATCTCTCTCTTATTCACTCCCTGCCATCTTGGTCGTATTTGTGTTATTATAATATTGTAATAACACTTTTCACTTTCCTTTCACATTCTACAAACCTTTTTCCATATCCCATAAGAAGAAGAAAAAAAATTGTCGGTAATACTGACATTCTTGTTTTTTACTCCTTTTTATATCTGTATAGGTATGTGTGTGTGAGATTGAGAGAGTCAAATGAAAATAGAAGAAAACTACAACAATGGTGCAAGTCATTTGTTTGTCCTTGCTGGGAACAGATATTGTGGATCTGGGACCTCTTACGCCGTATTTATATATAGTTTTGTGAAGAAAAAATGCCGTGTTAATCCCTTCTGATCTCTTTGTTTTTTTCTACAGAGGGAAACGTTATTTTATGTAAGGTACGAACACAGCGTACATAAAAAGTGTGCGTTTAGTTTTTTTCTTTTTTTCGTTCTTTCATTATTGCTCATGAGAATGGATATATTTTTGGACTGCAGAAGTAATGGTGTCATAAACATTCTTCTTCGGCAGAAGCAATAGTAATGGTAGATGCATGAATGAAAAAGATGGAGATAGTATACTGATGATGAGATAGGCTGAAAAAAACAATTGATATGCTTGAGAGAGACTGAACTGAATGAGGCGTGTGTAGCTTTGTTGATCCCAGCCAATATCAAGTATGTGTACCTGTGCAACATAGGCTTCATTCTTCTTAAAATGTCACTGAAAAATCTCCTTGGTGTATTCTTCCTTTTTAATTTGTTTGCTGCCTCCTTTTTACACGGCGAAGAAAACGAAAAGAATGGGAAGGGAAATTGGAGTCAAGGGAAAACTCGTTTGGTTTGTTGTTTTCCCTTTATTGTAATTATTAGAAAAAGCCTTGTTGATACTTGAGGAAAAGACGTGGATATTTTAAAATGTCGGAATAGAAAGAGCATTTAATCTGAAAAAGTAGTTCATCTCTCTGCCTTTTACTGGGATAGGAAAAAGGTTGTATTTTAATGATGTTGTTATTATACATTATTTAACAGGCATTAAACAGTTCTTAAAATGTGGCACCCAATTAACTGCTCCATTGAACTTTATAAAAAATGTGAAACAATCAATACAAAAATTCAGATACTAAAGTTTACACTACAGAGAATGTAGAACTCCAATGTATTTGAGAAATTGAAGTCAGGTTGACATTCTGAATCTATGTCTGTAATTTATATATTACCATTTATAGCTGTTAGAAGTTTATGCGGCCACAGAAACTTCGGATTATATAATTCATAACTTTTGCTTCTTTGGAATTAACACAATTCTAAGTGCAGTGATAAAATGTTAGTGCATCATTAAAAAATGCATATTTAATTGTACAAAAAATTAAGCATTATATATATTGTTTTTGTGTTCAGTTAAAAAACAACTTTATCTTTCAATTAGTTATAAATCATAAATTAAATTAACACAATATTTTCCTTTATAAAGTAAACCAAAGCAAAAAATAGAATGATGAAAAATAATAATCACAGAGAAAAGCTTCAAATATTAGAGCACATTCATTAACCACTATCATCATAACTATCACCACAAAATGGAAAGTAAAATACAGTGAAAATAGATAATAATACCAACCAAAAACCAAAAATACGTATCTAATGACAATAATATATGGCTACGGTGCCCAGAACCCACCTTTTCTCTTCAAATCCATCTATCGTAGTATATAACGCTCCCAGTCTTTTTATGTTATTGTTGTTGGTGGTTGTAGATACTAGACTCGGTGTAATAATAACCCATCACGAAAAGAGGCAGGAAGGAAGGAAGGAGACTCTTGAAAACATTATACAGACGTAACATAAAGACAACCGCAAGCATGTGGCAATCAGATTAGCAACCCCATCCAACCTGTCTCTTTACACCTGCATGTTTGCATGCTCGGTCCCTTTTCCTTTCTATCCCTCTCTTTGTCTCTATACCTGTTTTCTCATATTATAATCCATCCATCCATGCATATTCCTACTCCACACATATATCACAATAACAACAGCAGTCATTCTAAGAATAATATGCTTACACCCCAATGAGCATTTCTACCTTCGAAAATGACTTGTATTAAAAAATGGTAGGTTTATTATTGCTTGGGTATTGCATGTGAGTGTGTGTGTTTTCTACTAACACTGCTTCATCATCGTCATCATCACATCCTTCATTACCATTAGATATCCACTCGGTGAACAAGCCGTAAAAATAAACTCTTAGGAAATTCTACCCCTTTCTCCTTTTCCAATTCATTTGCTCATCACCGTCATCAACAACAACATGTTTTAAAATATGAAATTTGGAAGCTTATACTTGGCCCAGCAATACCATGTTCTCTATCTCACTCAGGCAATAGGAAACATTGTGCCCTATTCTTTTCATCACATCAACATCATTTCTAAATATTATCAATCGATCATCATGCATATATACCAAGCCGTTTTTTAAAACTAGCAGTATTACCTTAATGTTTTGTAATCATTATAGAGATGCTAATATGCTTATTCATGTCAGCTCGGAGAAAACAGAAAGAAAGAAATATTGTTATCGTGGACTTTTCAGCTTATATAATCTTATTAATATAAAAGCAACCGCAGCACCACTGTTTCGAGTTTCGTGGAGGTATACGTACTTACTTTATATATGCGTGCCTAACAAAAAGCTTAATGATTTGCTGTGATGATGGTGCTTTAGTGAATATCATGTTGAGTTCCTCTTCTCCCCTTTCTCTTTCTTGTTTCCTTCCTTCCGTCTTTCCTTCCAAGTTTCATTATCATCATCATTATTATCATGATTGTGTTTGGTGTACCTACGGTGTAGGTATAACATTTGCGGGCGCAATATGGATGGGGGCATAGCAAGGGTGAAACCACAACAAAAGCTTTCGTTTCATTTTTTTTCAAGAGCTCCACTTCCGATTATTTATCCATCTCAGCGGCAGTGCAATACTTGCTTTTGCCGCGTCTGGCTAGAAATGGTTACTTGTCTTTTTTATGAAAAGGTGCAGCAGCTTAACAGTTGGTTATCAATGTTTTCATCAAAAAGAAGAAACTAAACACGCGTACTTAAAATAGATAGAGAGAAATGAAACATAACATGCAAATTCGTTGCACGAAAAGTAGTAAAATCATTTAGTTTGTTCAAAGAACCACAATATAAAGCACATCAATATTTTTATTACATCAGGTATCTTTAAAAAAATATTAAATGATGAGCACACCACCGTTGAATTTGTGACGCGTGTTTGAATGAACCTGATGGCAATATTGGTACCTTATGCCACTATTAAAATTCTTTTCTAAATTTAAAACCAACAGGAAGAAAAAAATGTATCTTTAGAATAGTTAGGGAATGATGAGGATGGGATAATATGATGCGGTGGGTGCTATGCTGATGAATCATCATTATCACTATGACGGACGTTTGCCGGTAGACCTGTTGTTGTACTTGTAACTCAAACTAACAAGTTGACTCATCATCACCACGGTCGTTAAAAAAGGATGCGTGACTTAAAGAAAAAAATCGGCATGCGTTATAACGGATGATATTTCATGAAATATTGTATAATAAGCTGGTATTAAAATGAAAGGAATTGTTTTGGGTGACCATATGACGAACTCGATATATTATGATGAGCAATTTAATGACCCCATCACTTCCTGAAATAAATTAAAAGAAATGTGAGGAGCACATATTTATTCATTGTAAAATTTCACGGGCAGTTGAAGAAATGCTCAAAAAACTGATAAACACTGGAAAATGCTTATACACATTTATGTATTCAAAAGAGCAAAGAAATATGCCACATTTGATCGAGTCCTCTTCGTGTTGTTGTTATTATAGGATGATGAATCCTGACAGGAAAAGAACATCAAGTAAGCAAATGCAAGTTTGATCTGCCAAAGCAATTTATAAGAGGAACCACCACCACCTTCACCCTCGTCAGTCCATCCCATCATCCCAATCCCAACGCAAAAATGTATCATTTTCAGGTTCATGACGATGATCATGACGTTCCTCATCATCCATCCCGATTCAAAACAATTCAATCGCTTCTGGCATTACAAAGATTGTTCTTCCACTTACCAAAAAATCAAGCGGTAAATCGTTTGCGGTGATGGTGAAATTCATATAATGCGTTATGTACTAAAGCTTTATATAAAAACCCAAAAAATTTGAGATCGAAAGAGAGGAACACTAATGAAAATTAGGTGGGCAGAGCAGGCAGGATGTATAAAACCAAAAATGTTAGTGCACGCTATCCGGTCGGATTTCATGGTCTACTGCTTCGGCACGTGGCAACGAACGCTGTTGGCACATCAAAAAAAGGAAAGAAAAAAGGAAAAAACAAGAGAAAAAAAAGAACAGCAAAGCATGTCCCACGTCCGTTCATCCGTCTATCTATCCACTTATTTGCTTGTTCGCCTGTCTTCTTTTTTCCTCTCCATCCAGCTTCTCTGTTTGTAGTTTTGTACCTAGATATATCCCATGAAATACATATAGAAAAATTTCTGGCTAAACACAGCCATGCCACTTTTTTTCCTTTTCGTATTTCCAGAATTCAATTTCATCTAGCAAGGGAAACATTATGCAATATTTTATATGGCTTGTTGTTTGTGTGAATGTGTGTATGCGAGAGAGAGAGAGAG
>JAQFYG010000124.1:0-48369 GCA_034694325.1 Entomobrya corticalis
GGGGGCGCTGGAATCACGATAAACTTAACAACAACGACCGGATAGTTTTTTTTCGGGGTTTCTTACCCCTCTAGTTTTATCAAAATTCAAGTGGGCGTAAGATCTTACATTCATTATTCAATAAGCCACTATTTCCCCGTATTTTTAGTAATTCCCCAACTAAATTGGTTTTTGGAGAGGGAGAATTTACTTTTCGGAGAGAGTAATCACTACGTACGATTTGGTACGATGTACAGTATCAATAAAGTTAAAACAATTCGTCTGAATCTGTAACGTTCATTGTGAATAACAGTTGACACCTGCAATAAAATATGTAGGACTGATTCATTCAAGTCTGTCATTATATCATAGACATGCAACATGCAATGCTTAAAGATATATGATGCATCTGTCGATGACAAAGACAATGGACAAGCCACAAAAACACATGTATGGCAATTGAAGTTGTGTGATAAACATATATAATTGAACTTCAAACATACATTTGACATAAGCTGAATGATTAATGCGTTATGTGTTTCTTACGTTATCAATACAAGATCATGTATGCTTTACTACTTACACAGAAAGCTACAAGCGCCTCCATTTGTGGTTTCCTTCAACACGTACTTACTTTAAACTCAATGTTTCCACATTCCGCAATTCCACATCCACATATGACATAATTTTTGCAAAACAGGGTAATAGTTTCTGCTTTCATTATAAAAGATAAAAGATATTTTGTAGTTCATTATGAATTTATCAATGTGGACTTTTAATTGTAGTTGGGAGTTAATGATTGAAAATTAACTACGATATTACTGAAGTAAAAGTATTCATGCTGGTAGAAAATCATTAAAATAAAAGTTAGGACACTGCAACAATTTCTAGTTCTATGAAATGCTTTAGGCCCATCCAAACCACTGTTGTTATTTCTCTCATAATTACATTAAGTAACCCTGGAATTATTTAAGTGGGACGGACAAAACTGACCACAATGCGGTAATTTGGTAATGAATATTATGAGTCTTTATTTGTCATAGTACTAAATTATTATGTCACAGAAACGTTTCATTCATACTACTCTGGACAACACCTTACCTGAATAGAGCTCAGAATAGAGTAAACTAATGACTCATAATAATTCAGATTATTCATACAACAATCAAACTGTATCTACAAATGGTTTGCATCCCGGATATCAAAATCCAAATTAATCCAAAATTTCTATATATTATATATTATAAAGTAGAATGTAGTAAACGTCACTCTTTGCGTCATTGTGCTTCAAGATGATTAAATTGCCTTTCTTTTAAAAGACAAAAACATAAAAGCCGTTGTCAGTAGATTTATTTGAAGTTTATTTGTCAGAAGAATTCAACTAAAAATACTTTCAACCTTTATTCTTACAACACAAACGCAAGTTTGTATTCTCCCCAGCATTTACTTCTGCAAGTTTATATTAAGTCACTAAATTCCGTGAAACGATGAAATTTATTATTTTTGGATTAGTTTATACTCACATTTTAGTGATTTCTGGCCAGCTTACACCTTATGCATTACATTACAACCAGTCATCATCAGGACTTCTGAAGCGTTCATTGAGGGTATAAACGATTATCCACCATGCCATTGTTTCATGTGGACTACCTAACCCAAAAATATTTTTAAACACTAAAATGTGTAAATTTTAGTCGACAGGTTTGAAAATGAATGCGGCTGAACCAAAGTGCCATGGTTGTGATGATGATAACGCTGGTAAGTGAAAGATCATGTACTTAAATGTATGCAATTTAACATTCATCCTTCTGTAAGCAATTGAATTTTAACCCAGAACAGGAGCGTTGTGGCGCAAATAATGACAGTAATATCTTTTGTTTCCAATTCCAAGGTCAGTGCACAAATAAGCAGATCCTGCGTGCTAAACGGTACATCCAACGGTTGAAATGCTTGCCTGAAGGGGCATTAATTCGGCTGGAACCACCTGCACCCTATTATTCTGTAATATCTCAATTTCACATGCGTTTTGTATTGATAAAAGTACTGCGAATGTAAGTGTCATAGTATTTTGGTATTTATACAGGTCGAACCTTCCATGGCAAGAGTAAATAGGTGCAATGGCTACTGCAAATTCGGGTTTCATAAATGTCTTGCGATACAAACCAGTTCTGTGAAAATTCCGGTAAAAAATCGCTGATAGATTGCTAAATAATGCACCATATTACCAGCCTTAAAGAACAAAGAAATTGGAGAAAATTTTGTGAATCATGATTTTCGTTACCCTTGCTATTTAGGCAATACTGACAAATCATGCGATGAAATCTTACAAATGCGTAGAATATGAAGTGGAACAGCATGAAACATGTGCATGTGATTGTGAAATTCGGAAGGAGCACTGTTCAGAACGGCATGTAAGATTATTACAAATTATAAAAAACAGGGATTAAATCACTTTTTTTGTAAATCATATCCAATTCCATTGCCTGCATGCGTATACTGTAATGACCGTATAATACACATATATGCGATTTACTATTGAGCATGCTTAATATGCATTCAATTTAAATGGATTTTGTACAAGATTACGACAAATCTTTGTTTAACAATAAAAAATATGTGCTTATGATTAAGATAAAATGTATACATAGTATGTATAGTATTCAAGATTTTACTAGTATTTTCTGTATAGAATCATGAAAATTGCAACTGTAAATGCGAAAATCAACTAGAGAAGTTTCAATGCTTTGAGGAGCAATTTGTCGACAAGAAAATTTGGGATGATAACAAATGTGAATGCAAGTGCCGAGAGGTAGAAACTTGTTCAGAAGGATTTATGTGGGATTCCAAAGAATGCAGGTATGTAATTTTGTGATAAAACCATTAATTTATTCAGCCAATTTCTATAAAAATAAATCAATATTGTTGGTACCACAATCATTCTAACCTTGTTACCGGATAATAACAAAGTGCACAACATTTTCATTATTCGCAGGTGTGAAATGGTTATAATGCCAAGTGACATGGAAAACTTGTTGTATAAACGTGACTTGCTCTTGCTGGATGAAGAAACGGATTAGCAAAGTCCATCATGCACATTTCCGTACATAAACATCCTAACTCAAACACTGGCATACTCATGTAGCTGACTATATCACTCAAGAAATATATTCATGGATTTAATGTATTTAACAAATAATTTTTAAACAATAAAAGAAAACGAGATATTTATATTTAATTGATAAGAACTTGGGTTAGATATAGGGACCCATTGCATTATTAGTAAGATGGAGTCATGCAATTTTTGAGACACTTCTAAAATTCTAGAAAAATATAAAACACTATTTTAACCAATTGTGGAGACTAGGCTAAACTAACTATACATGCACTCAAATTTTATATAGTTTTGATGTAAGTACAAACAACCTACATTAAATAAAAGGTTTAAGCCTTGAACAATATTCTCTGGCATCGCGATTTAAATAATTTCCACCAGTTGTTATACAGTTTTCAAAAGATATTTTATATCCATGATTACGGGAACTGTCTGAAACAATTGTTCAAGGCCAGGAACTACAGACTATTTCTACCACTTGGTACAGTATTCTAAATATGTAACCTATGTTGTAATGCATGACAACGTAAAAATACTGTTAAACATGCTCACCTACAAGATGTAAAACTCCCATATCAGAATAATAAAGAAACAGAAATCAGGAGTAAAATGGAATACGGAATAGCTAATTAGCTAATCAACCAGTGATTTAGAAAATAAGTTTATTTTGCATTTAATTGCACCATGTATTAAAAGGAGGTAAATATTTTAACAAAATTAAAAACAACAACCAACATTAGGAAAACACAAAGTTAATGAGACATTTTTTGACTATTTTTGAAAATTACAAAAAATTGCCCTCTTTTTGTCAGTTCTTCATAGTAGTTGTGCTTGGTTATATACCTGGTATTCAAAAGTCTAACCTAAAACACTTACGCATTTAAATAAATAAATACTTTTCGTAAGATTCATTGTATACTTTCAAATTTGATGAATCGTCAAATAAAAAGTTAGTCAAAAGGCTTATTCGTGCAGCAAGTTTCATATTTGCACTTGATAGCACGTCACCACACCGCTTTGATTCGCTAAATTCAAAAATTCATATACAATTAATTTAACAATTAAATAACAAAAATATCGGAAACGCTAACCATGCATATTTTGCGAAAATACATGCGACGAAACATAAAGACTGACCCAGCAGACACCTACAACTTACATAAATATATACATTATTCTCTCGATGGGTAAATTAACCTAAGAAATAAGAGACTAATTACTTGATGAAGACACGGTAATTCATCACTTGCACAATAATACATTCTACGTCAATAAAAATCAAAATAATTAGTGGTTTCGAGGTTTTGTCTGGGTGGGTATGCACATGTGACAAAATTGAACTGAAGTAACGGAAACTTAAAATAAATTTTCAATTGTTGCTTACTAATAAAGTTTCAACTTGATTATGATAAATTACTGTCAAAGTTTGATTAGCTAAGCAGCTTTAAACTTTATCTGCATGTAGATTCAATTGAGGACATCTTATAGTATATGACTTTAACTTGAATTCCTTTTAGCTTAACTCGCAAAACATTAAGGACTATACTTAAAAGCAAACTGCTCAAAATTATGAAGTCGCATCATACTCTGATTTTGGGTATCTCTTTGACATTTTTTGAAATACTTTCAAGCCTAGAAGAATACGACTTAACAAAAACCTGCAGCATCAGTTCAATATATAAGGCTTCATGATGTGGTATACACATGTACATGTATAGCTGTATACACCGTATCAAGCAAGTTCCCTCGGTTATGAGTTTTTATGGTGAGCTTTCAAGTTCTTTTAGGGTCTTCAGAAGGTACATAGTATTGGAGAGCAACCAGGACCGACAGAATGTTACAAGCCAACAACGATCATTTATAAAAAGCTTAACGAACAATTACGAAATGATAATTTAAATCGAGCATATACACTGCTATGTATGAACTGGTTAGAGAATCTCTAGATCACAATGACGTATTTCTGGATGAGATTTTCTCAGTCTCTTTTCAATTCTATCTATCTCTGCCCCTAGTGTATCTACAATATTTTCCCCATGTCTAAGAACAAAATTTTCCAAATCCACGTCCGTCTTAATTTCCTGCACTTCCTAAATATAAAAAATACAGAGGTTGAACTTATGTAAAATTAAAATAATGTTCATTAATTATTACTAAAGCCATATTGTTGAGTACCTTCATCATAGCGTCGATATCTTGTTTGATAAGGTACGTCCTCGTCAATTCCCTTCCGTCAAAGTCGACTTCCGCCTTATAACGGACCATATTATTGCCCATGTCAATACCTTTGACATCATGAATTGCCCTAATCATGACATCATCTTCAAGTTCAGTGTTGATTGCATCTAGATTATCTTTGGGAATGGACCGACCAACCAGTGCTGCACTGTTCGAGTATATAATGAATGAAGCCACACCACCTAAAATTGCATAAAAGAGCCTCTAAATTCATAACCATATTCGTGTCAAAGCGTAGTTAGTTTCCAACTGAAAGCACATGTTACAACACAGGAGCGAGAAATAAATCCAGGTTAAAGTTTCACCTAGAAGGCCACCAATGGCTAATGAGCCGAGAGCATCCGGGATGGGCGACTGTAAATACATGGTCAGGGTCATGCACGAAGCCGCAATACCAACTCCAGCAACCGCAGCTGTATCTTCAAGTATCACAACATTTAAAGACGGGTCTCGACCTCGTAAAACTGTAAAAACATCAATTGAAAATGCTGATTATGTTAAATTAGTTTAGAAAAATAGAGATTCGTTCATTTCATAGTCCTTACTAAATTCTTTGAAACTAATATTAACTTCTTTGGCTCGCTTCCTGACAGAATTGCAGGCTAAAAATAAAGTTGCTCCTTCAGAAACTAAGGAACCAGCTAGTATAAACAATGCCTAAACAATAAAACAAATGAAATTCCAATCATGGTTATAAACAGTATTGGCTGATTAATTAATACAAAACTGAACAAAAAACACGTAACGCACCCAATACAAAGAATCAACGGGTTGCATGCCCACCAAGCCAGTAAAGCCATGATAAAAAGACAAGCCAGCTCCCACACAGAAAATTCCTACTCCAGAAATAAGAGAAGCCACATGACGCATGTTCGTATATCCATATGGATGTTCAACATTAGCACTTTGGGTTGACTTGTGGATTCCATACGCAAGAATAATCTGATTAATAGTATCAGCCAGTGAATGGATCGCCTCAGCAAACAAACTGTGAGAACCTGTCATGTACCAGGCCAGTAGTTTTATAACAAAATTTGTCCCATTGCTGCAAAATCAGAAATGATCAACACCGTTACTGGTGAATTCTTTTGCATATTGAATTGGTAGTATGTGTTCGTTCATTAAGATTACATGACAACTGCGGTCAGAACAATACGTCCTGAACCCTCTCTCAGACCACTTTTCTCGTTGGAGCCAGCTGGAGCATTGGTGTCACGATGTTCTCGTCTGTACTTTTTCAAAACCGCCCTTACGTCAACTGATGCTGAATACATAAAATATTTTTGACAATTCAGATAATCTGCTATAAAACTGGACCTGAGACCAATAGATGATGGAACTACAGTTACAGTTTGTCATTAGTTTAAAATATATATACTTACAACCACCCTCGCTGAACTCTGAACCGATTCTTTGTCGTTTCTCTTTCCGAAGATTCTCCTGGCCACCCCAAATTTCATTTGCCCTGCATTAAAAATGTAACACGAGTATTTGACTATTTTTCAAGACAAAGTTATACCAGTTATTTAGTTGACAATGTGCATACTACTACCTCGATAGTAACAAAATAATGAAATACCTTGCTTCAACATCTTTTCGCCAGTACACCAAAATGGGTGGTTCATCAGCATGAGGAGACCTGCGGAGTGTTTTGCGAAGCCCATTCAAATCATGAGGCTGCAATAAATATTCTTGCATTGCTCTCAATGGTGTAATGAAATTGCGTTCCGTCGACGTAAAGTTTCGCAGCTTCTCCAAATCCTCAACCATATTTCTCTTCCTGATCGGTTCATTATCAAGAAATGTAATTGCTGGTTTCAAAGGAGTAGCACTGCTGATGTCCACTACTTTTTCTCCAATACTTTTCTTTTGAGAAGCTGCTGCTGCTGTAGCCTCAGCAGGCAAGTTAGAATCACTCTTCTTTCCCCTGACATGTATCTGGTGCACATTTAGACTAGACCCACATAAGATGTTACTTTTAATTACGCACCAGGATGGTGCCCGCAGCAACTTTTGAGCTAAACCCCTAGATCGGTGCATGATCATTTACGATTTCAAACTGTGCCTGCCTGCTCAGAACTCAGAAAAGCAAGGATATTGCTTCTAGAACAAGCGGTAGAATAAACGCACCTAGAGATAGTGATTTAATATTACTACGTATTGCTGATTGAAAAGTAAACCGACAACCGAAACAATGGACTATTAAATTATCGGCCCACAATTGACAACCAATGAATCAGTGCCACATTCACATTAGCAATGGGCACAGTCGCCGTGCCACTGCACTGCGAAGAAACGAGAGAGGGTGCATTCAACCTCTCTCAAATTTCCATTTTCACCTTAATTTAATTAGAATAGAACAATAAATTATTGTTTAAAACATTGCATTGTCTGATTCTTGATTCAATGCAATCAAATCAAGAGTGAAGAGAAGAGAGGGAGAAATGCAGGAATGACTTCTCAGAATCAGCTGTGGTGTTCACAAAAGCAGCCTGGATTTTGTCAACCGCTTCAACAACAGCTTCAATAGAAGCAGCAGCGCAGCGTTTATCTTCCCAGCCATTTGTCAATACATGTGCTCATGTTTTATAGCGGATTTTACCTTTACCCATCGTAGCTCGTAGTCGTAACATAACTATTGCCTATTGAATTGAATGTTTTTTGTAGGACGGGGAAATGTCGATAACAGCGGTCTATTGGGCAAAAAGGAGGTGTGTAGATGTAAAACAGAGCCTCACACTTATCTACTAAAAACCTTTACGTATGTTAATTACAGCGATGCTAACATAAAACATGACATCATACAACAAAGGCTATAACCGTACAGATGCTTATGCATATTAGCTGGTATTAGTCATCTATCCTCGCCCTTCGGTTGTCGGTTATTAGATGAAATACCAGGGGCTGTGGAGATACTTGCCTCCACATTTCAGCCTCCTACTAGCATCTCTGTAATGGAACAATTGATACTTAGTTTGTGTGAATGTGTCTTTAAAGACATCTCCACTTTTGGCCTCCGCTTCGCGAGACCACAGGCATAATGATGAATGACGATGATACTATTTTATGTTAATGACGATCACGAATGAAATTGAAATGACAGATTCAGTGTTGGACTCAGTAATGCAAAATGGACGACAGATGCGTATGACTGTTTCATGGTTACCTTAACGGAATCAGCAGAGATACAATATTGCTTTAACATCATAACAGCATACCTGCTCTACCTTCAGCGTTTCATCTCTCGCAGTTGACCCTTCTGCAGTTGTGTAGTATCAATGGAGTGGAAATGAAAGGTCCTTCATGATGACTTTGGGTTCATGAATGATGCATGGAAATTGGAAACTAACCATGGGAAGGTCTCTGGTCTATATCTAGGTCTATCATTTTTGTAGTCCTAAGAAAAAGTATGTCTAATAAAAGCTGAACCGAAGGACAGCACAATGAGTGCACTTGAAATATGAGTAATTGTGAAGGTATGTATGAAAACTACTTTACATAATATGATGAGCATTATAACAATGTTCATTATTGGGGAAACGGGGCATAATACTACATTCTTTAAAAAATATATGCTGGTTATGTTACATGTTCTTTTTCGGTAAAACTTTTTAAACAAGTATAAAGTGTCATAATACCTACTGACAAACAGCCTTTCAGACTCGAGCGCATCATAACCATCATTCCATTAAGAAATAGTAAAAGTAAGTTCTCTTTGAGTTTGTCTCTGACAAATTTTCATTTGCACTCCTCAAAGTGATTAATCAAAACTCCTAGTATTTTCGTGAGACATAAAATATTATGAGTTTATCTTTAACCGGTGATTATTATTCTGACCTCATCTTAATGGTTTTAGCAGTCGCTTAGTAATGGTTAGAGGTAAGTGGTGAGTATAAATATGACTTTACATGTTAATTAATAGTTAATCACAACAACCAAATTTATACTTTAGTTAATGTATGATTATTTGTCTCACATTACACGTAACTCATGCGATTTTACCTTTCTGTTCCCAATCCCAATGCCTATGTGCTTTTCCCTCATATCTAATATGTTTTATCAGATAAATTTATAGCACTAGTAAGCAAATTATGCAAAGCAATAAGCATACCAATACAAAGCACTGAATAAAAGTGGCTGGTTTTGATGCTATTAATCTAATCCGTCTATAAAATACTCATAAAGTGAGAACAAAAACATAATAGGATGTTAACGAATGAATTGCAACAGTGAAGAAAGATGCATACAAAATGTATTGATGGGGATATTGTGAGTAGGCGAGTAGAACAATTGCGATATGAAATAGTTTTATTGTGAAATAACCTTGAATGAAAATCTGTTTTTAAAATATTTTCAGTCAATCCTAAAAGTATTCAGTCTCTAACGTTCAACTTAAGGAAAAGAATGGCACCGTATAGAAAAAGCCCAAAGAGAGCAGATAAAACATCCACAGACAGAGAAACGGATCCACTGGTTTTGGCTCGTCGGCAGAAGCAGATTGATTATGGAAAAGCTACAATGGGATATCAAAACTACTTGAGTGCTACACCAAAGTAAGATTAAACGTATTCATAATAAAAGAAAAATACTTATTTAACTGCTGACAAGTGGAGAGAATGGTCTGATTTTGAATTTTAACTACAAATAGGGAAAAGAGAACAGCGAAACAGCCAAGAACTCCGGATAAGCATCAAGTGTGCAGCCGAAGAAGCTGGGATGGGCAAATTAAAATATGGAGACTTCTTTTACACGCACATGATGAAGATAAAAATAGCAGCGCAGACAACAGTGTGTACTCGGAAATGTCAATGTCTGAAGATGTCACAGAAAGTTCTGCGGATTGTACCGATGAAAGTTACTCAGCTTAACAATCGTATTCTTTTAGGTATAAAAACATTTTGCAATGATATTTCATCTTTTCAATAAAGGCTAGTTATGGTCTAGAGTATTCTAGACGTGAATTAGTTGTATCAATTGGTAATAATAGTAACTAGTAAATGAAAATATGATGAATCTTGCGTAAAATTTGGACTGTAAATGTGTGCGTACACACTTTAGATAGGTATTGTAAAAGGTTTCGAAATTTTAGTCACTATGGTTCCGGTAACCTATATTGATGTATTTAATTAACTAATTCGGTAAGTAAGAAATACTTTATTTATAATATCGAAATAAGTTACATTAAAAACGATCCGCGCGTTTTCTAGCAGTATATTTAGTATCTGCTCGTACATTTTTTCCTTGTCGACGTCGCCTCTCCTTCTTTTCCATAATCCACTCTCTAGAAAACTTTGGAGCAGTTCGATTTTTCAAGTCATTCTTATTACGCTGATGATTAGTTTGTCGCTTAGCATAACTGACTGTAGCCGTGGGGGCGTCTGTCAAGGCATCAGGCATTCCATGATCCATTGTTGATCCCGCAGTAAGCACCAAATACAACTTTGTCTTCTTTTTCGATTCAACATAATCAATGAGTACACCACCATTAAATCCAGCTCGTGTAGCTTGTGCCATTATCAACGACTGTTGAGTCTCATTTGCAGGATAAAACTGAAAGACAGCACGGCCTCCGGTGTTCTGTTGGGGTGGTAATAGAAAAATACTTTACCACTTTCATTCTTTTAGACATTTAAAATTGACATACAGTTAAATTATCCTGAATTCGACAACTAAAAAAGGTAAATCTTACCAATATGGCATACAGAGAAGTGAAAAATCGACTCAATCGCTGAATAGGATTGTGGACCGTCTTATCCTTGTTGCAAAGCCATTGTATAGCACTGACACTAATTGCATAATCAAAAGTTCCAGGGCGAAACGGGAGACCATCACCCATATCAGATAATAACAGATCGCCTTCAACTTCACGCTCCAGTGCTACATCTGTAAGTTCATGTAAACAAACGACAAATTAATCACAAAACTTCAAATATAATTTCACCTCGACCATTTACTAAAATAAAATACAATAATTAACTTTGCCTGCTTACCAAGCATGCTTTGTGAGATATCAAGTCCAACCCACATGTGACCATCTTCGTCCAAACACTCCCCAGATAATCCAGATCCACAACCAATGTCCAAAATGAGACGGGGCTCATCGTCAGGAATTTCTAACAATTGGATGCAACGATTCGCCATTTCGCTTTGGATTTCCATGATACGGGAGCTGAAAATGTAGAAAGTAACCAATATTATATATTGGCAGTAGATTTACAATTTAACTTTTATGACGTCTACATATTTCAAAAACACACTTTGTTATAAACTGGAGAATGGCTATCAATTCATTCAATGACACTCATATTAAAAAATACATTAGTGACATCAGATAACATACTTATAACTTACTTTTGAGAATACTTTCGAGCTTCCTCATCATTGTAAAACTGAAAAGACGACAAAAATATTTACGATTACTAAACCTAACCAATCAACCAAGCTACACCAAATCAATCCCCTGAATGACAAATAATGTACTACAAACAACGAAACCAACAATAATCAATCAACTACTACTACTTACAATATCCGGAGGCGCCGCATTCTCCGGTCTCTTAGATGATGACATTCTTGCAACTTGCGCCTTACGGCTTTCGAAACTAATATCAATTAGTAATCTGCTGTTATTTTCTAAACTGTTTTTCACAATATAGAAAAATGAAAAGCTTTAAATTTTAGTTAATATTAGGAGGATTTAAGTAACTTTACAGTATCATCTGCACGATAAGTTACACATTATGCAGACCAACTAAAACTAAACTACTTCTTCACCATCCAAAACAACTCACAAGACAATATCAACTTCATCTCATCATGAGCAAAATGAGCATGGTATTGTTGTGCGAGCTGATTCCCGCACGACGTAAACCTCGATGGCTGACAGTTGAAATACATAATGTACTAGCGAAGTAGCGAACGACGCAAAGCATACACCAACTGACATCAACAAAGAAAACAGATTGAAAGCTTTTCCTTTATTCCTTCTTCTCGTCTCTAGTCTCTACACAAATGCACCGCCGGAACTGAAGCTACTCAGGCTAAATACTGCAACATTACAATCAAAGTTAGAGCGTACCATCTGCATCTTATAGTTATCGGGAAGATTTGAAAAAATAATACAGCATTAAAACTAGGATAATTTAGTTTGTAGTTTTTTAAAACTTTATTGTTTCGTATAATAATTACAGGAGTATTTTTTGTAAGAATACATGAATTACAAGTTTAAAACAATCTCCTTAGTTGATGCTAAGGCAAATGGGAATCGAGGTTTCATGAAGAAAATTATGGTCATCTTAATCTCAAAAACACTTGAGTTTGTACTTTAAGGTCATCATAGTTATCGTACCATTGTATAATACATAATACATCTAAAAATAGATTTTGTCTTACAAATAGTATCACGATCACGTTTCTTGTATCTGTATGGCAATTTAGAAACAATTTAAGGCAATCTTTATTTGAAGTACCCAATAACTCAATTGATTTCTTATTCATATATTCTTTAAATTGCAATTTTTGGATCTTAAACTTACTTTTTGACGCCTGCCTTTGATGCAGAAACAACGCACATATCAGTATTTGAGAACACATATGCGTTTCTAAAGTTATTTAACATTTCAAATTTCAACATAATACCAATTTTACTCTAATTTAACTTATTTCCGGCACGAGCTAGAGTAAGTGCGCCTATTTCTTTAAAGATAAATTAATAATAAATAACAACATGTACGAAAAATATAAATCAACTTGTTTTTGTAAATAGACAAGACAAAACAGATTTGAAAGCTCTGTTAATTATAATACTTACAGACAAGATTTACGCATACACAATTTAGGTATATCACAATCACAAAAACAAATCTTGAAACTTAAACATTAATTTTCGTACAAGTAAGTACATACATAAACCAACCCAAATGAAGTACATTTTTATAATTTTTATTAGCAAGTTTACATTTTAAAACAATATTTGAGAATACAGCACAATGTGTGTATATGACATTCATAGTTCCGTACCTTGGTTAAAGTATAACCACGAACACATTTAATGATAATATTCTGTAAATACTTAGGTAATTTAAATGAGAAATCAGTAAAAGTAAATTGTAAACATAAGTGGACAAGTAAATTATTCGAACATCTGCAAAATTGAATACATATAAAGTTATCTAAACAAGAACATAAGAAATGTTACAGAAATGAGGCATAAAATTAATATTAGCCGTAAAAGTAAATAAAATTAACATATTCAAAAAATATTGAGGAAGTAAAAATAGTAGTAAATTGTAACTTATACATAACAAATAACATGGAGAAAAGAAAATGCAGGTAGATAATAGGGAACTGCAGCATATAAGCAAACAGCAGAGCAAATAAAATTAGAAGTAAATTATCATCTTCAATCTTACAATCACAAATCACAAGGAAAGAAACTACTAGAGATACTAACGAACAACATAGAGTGAATACAAGAAAAAGTAAAAATGTAAAGATAATAGGTAGATTATTTCATTAAACTGTAACTTATACATACAACAAAGTCTGTAATTAATTTTCATAGAGAGAAATCTTGCGTCGATTTTTAAGTATGCTTCACGTGTTTTTAAATTCCGTTTAAGGTTCATGATAATGTTTTAGTTTTCAGCGGGGACGAGGACCTACTTTCATTCTATCTGGAATGTTAACACTGCCCAACTTCTGGAACTGTCGCAAGTTCTGTACACATAATACACAGAATAAAGAATGATTAAGAATCTCAGAATCTGCATGTTATATAAGGAGATATGTTTTGAAGTCAATTTGCAAGAAAATGTATACCGTCGAAAAGTTTTTTTGTAAAGTCCGACTAGCTTTCTTTCTGCGTTCATCTGCTTCTTTACGCTGCTTCGCAAGAATAGCTGGATCATTCATTCTCAACCGCTGTGTTCGTTCTTTCATTTCCTTTGATGAAATTACATGTGGCTTTTTCAGAGTTTCCACTGAAAAATTCAATATTAATAGTTTATTACTAAATTCAAAACGAAAATAAATGGGTACCCATACAATTACATTTTCGCAATCTAAGCGTTCAATTGTCTTGTTCTAACCATTTTCCTTGTTTTCTTTGAGCTTTTGAGAATCAATGTACATTTTCCAGAACACTTTTAATCTTCGCTTTTCATCAGCATCAACGTGTCGATAATTCCATTTCAGAAAGTCGTCGATTTCTTCAGCCGCCATATTAGATTCTAACGCTTCCCTCAGCAATGTTTCATTGTGAACTTGCCGCTCTCTTTTAATAGTGATGAGAAAATCGTCCCTTTCTTTAATGCTTTGATAGCATTGTGGATTGTGCTCTTTCAGGCATTCCTGCAAGTTCAAAGTACAATTTAAGAATGACTATATACACAATAAATATATATGATTTCACCTATTATCATTTATGTCAGAAGGAAAAAACCAACCTGTATTGTTTTCGCGCCCCTCACATTAAACACTGAGCTTTCAGGAGGCTTATCCTCAACGAATTCCTCGCCTTCACAAAACAATGGGATAAAAAACCCGAGCGGTGATTTCCTTCCACGCTTCACATCAGTTACTTGGATTGATGCTTCCCGCAATTCCTTTTTTCTCTGCCGATAGCAGTCGCTCATTACCTGCTTCATATTTCCTTTATCACTTTTTTCGCGAGCATACGTAGATGGGTCTGATGAATAACCTCTCTCAACTGTTTCTCTCTGTGTCCGTTTAACGTTAGGAAAAGACCGAAGAGTTGGACCTTCTTGCAAATTGATTCCACCAGCGCAAACTTCTCTTTGTTTGACTACGTCACCTGGAGCTACAAGCTGAGCTATAAGTTCTGACAGTGCAGCATAGTTGGGGTCGGCTCGGCGGTCAGCAGAGGAACTGCTTTTAGTAACTTGTACATATTCGTTTGATTTGTTCTTGGCCGGCGGAGGATCATCCTGCAAACCATGACTTGCGGCAGCACTGATTAGAGCTGCCTGTAAAGAGCGTAGGTCAATAAGTGAAGTCCCTTGACTTGCATGAGTGGCTTCTATTTTTTCGTTTCTTTCTTTTGGTCTGCGTTTGTAGGCCAAGAGAGCCCTAAAATAAGAATAGAAAGTCATATACTGAAGTTACAGCAAATAAAATAGAATAAATAAGGAAAATATAAATAGATCTTACTGATTTAGTTTTTCTAGTTTTGATATCTGTTTCCAAACTTTGGTCATGTGATAGTCTCGGTGATTTTTAAGGACATCATATTTTATTCCATCCTTGGCTGCATTATCCTCGAGGACCTTTATAAATTTATTGACAACCAGACACATAGAACTAGGATCACTTTCGCTACTGCTTCCAATCTGCTGACGATGTTTCAAACTTCCAGGTTGACGCTTTATGATGTTATACATTTTACGCTCCATTTCCGAAGATTCATCACTTTTGGAAACAGAGTTTCCTTCTTTAGACTTGTCAGAATTTTGCAAATTATCGTCTGGAGATCCCTTACACTGATTCTTCATATTGCCCTGTACTTGTAATAGAAATATTGAGGAAGCTGCGCTCGTTGAGCTGCCTATTTATAAGGAAGAAAAGAATAGTGTAATTTTTAAGAATTAATAATTATAATTATGTAATGGTTGCGTTATAAAATCAACCATCAACCAACAATCAATGTTAAAGAATAATACCTACCACTTTTCTTCCTATTTCGGTACTCAATCTCGGATCTTGTAATACCATTAGTTTGCCAGTCAGATACATACTTGCTGGAACTTTTCTTCTCGTTATCATACTCCCAGTCAGTGCTGGCCTCTGAGACAACCCGTCCAGGAGTACGTCTGTCTTCCTATAATATTACAGAAAAACAAAAATGGGTAAAAACATCGATAGAATTCAACTCTATCATAAAATAATTTAGTCATCAAATACAGAAGAAAATCTAAGGTAAGTTACCGTTAGTTCATCATTATTATTGCTCTCCGAAGAATCTTCAACATTCGACGCCCTTGGAGGGCGATCCTGTTTTTGAGTTCCATGTATAACATTCAAATTTTCTCTTGACTTGGCCCGTTCTGCAACACTCGCCCCCTCAGGAGCTACTGGAGAATAATCTAAGGATGGGAGTGGCACGGGTGATGCCGACGGAGTAGAATATGCATACACAGGATTTGACTGAGAGCTTCTAGAATTGGGCCGATTCGTTGTTTTTCTACCTGAAGCATCGAATGTCGGACCGAAAAGTATTTTGCAAGAAGGGATCTCCTGAAGTCCTCTGAATTCATTAGTATTATTATTTGAAGATCCTTGCACATGCATTATAGAACTACTAGCTGTATTTCCCATTGCTCCTACATCAGCAGACGGGTCCCATTCCAGTACAGCAGAGGATTGGGACATAGCAGAGGGAGATAGGTCACGTCTAACTGGACGACGAACTTGATCCGGGATTGCTCGTCCGCGGATTTCTATTTCTTCGACCCCGTCTTCGTCTAATTCTTTCTCCATTCTGCCCTGCTGGGCCATTCTGGTTTTGGTTAAGACGGTTTCTTCTGTTCTATAAAATCAGCAAAGATAAATACATTTAGTAGTAATACTTCGTCATAAAGTTCCAAGTTTCCGTGTTTAGACTATATGTATGCACTCCATTTCTATTATTTAAATATGCAAGTATAACAAGTAGCTTAAAGAATGAAATATTTGTCTCTCATCTCTTTGTAAATTGCATTCTTAAACGGAAATTATAAAAAGATAATAACATGCAACAACGTAATTATATTTTGCGGTTTAATACATTCTGAAAATAATACCTCAAGATAGTCCAATAAATATAGTAAAACTTCCCAACACAGCCAGAAAACAATAGCGTGAGCGAACGTCACATAAAATAGGATCAGTATTACTCCACTATCTGAAGTATCCTTCGAGGCCATAATTTAATACATACCCCAGTTAATTATCACTTTACTTTAAAGCTAGAGTCTATGTCACACAAATGCACGAACATACAATTATCAATTATCCCTCAAAAAATTACTGCCTAACGCTACTATTAATTGTAAACTACAATTGCAAAGTAAATATGATTCAGCAATTACGGAAACAGAGCCGATCAATAATTAGGTTTAAAACTTTTTAAATTCAGTATTTAGTTTCACTAATTGCGGTTATAATATAAAGACAATCACAATCAGACAGCGTCCAGTACCAAACAACCAACAGCAGTAAGTGCAATTAACACAATGTCTTCATCGACGAGAGAAAAAAGACGAACAGATCAACCTTCTTCTAGAAAGAGTCAGGAACCGAACGACAAGAATGAGGAATGAACAAATGAACTGCTGCCTGGATGTTATGTTGAATGCACTAGAAGAACCACGTGACCCCTGAATTACTAATTCAAATTGAACGACCACGCCGTACTTCCACTGACAAAGTGACAGCGAGCCTTTGCGATTTTCGACACATCCAAGTAATTGCAGTTCTATGCAATGTATTTCTATTTGGTCACTTTCCCTATTCCTCCGCACGCTGATCCCCTCTATACTTTTTTATGTTCAGTCTGAACCTAAACTGCTGAAATCATTCAATCGCAGGGAGGAAGAGAAGTGAGGAACGCGACGTGGACACTAATGAGCTGACTAACAAGAAACAAGATAGATAGGCTGTTACTGTTGGGTAGTAAAGAGGTGAAATGCAAAATAACTGCAACAAAAAGAACAATGAATTTGACTTCATATGTGCATACTGCATCCTCTTCTCTCTCACACTGTCAGACTGGCTAGATGAGAATGATGAGAATGAGATGAAAGCATAAAAAAGTATAAAAGCTTGTAGCACACTGCAAGTGCTTTTCATGTTCTTTGTCGCTTTGTGTTTCAGTTTGCACTTTTGCCGTTTACGTTACAATGCATTTACGGAGAATTTTTTGTCACAATTGACGTGACCAGTTGCACAGTTGCAGTTACTGCCTCGTGCCTAGTATAGCCGTTCATCAGAGTTCAGTGGCGGTAGTTCATTGCCATGCCTAAGAATTGAGACGTGAAATACAATAAAAAACTATACACCATCAGTCACGTTCGCGCCGCGTTCGTTGTTCGTACGTACAACTGTTTACGTTATGCCAAGGGGAAATTTATAGCAGCAGTTTGCCAGCCAGTTATATCACCATCACCACCCTTGCCAGCTGAAAAATATTCTAAAATAGTCTAGTCAGAACAAAACATTGTTTAATAGATACAAAATGAACTTCGTTACTCTTTTTTGAACTTCATGGTCATGGAGGTCGTCTGGATATATGCATAAGAAAAACAGGAAAAAATCACATTCCACTTACCTCAGTTCAATTAAGTGATAACGTCACAATGTCCTGTCGTTGGTCCGTTGATTGATTGACGATTGGTTATAATTAGGAAACGATACGGTCAGCGAAGAAGTAGGCTGGCTACCAGAAAACAGAAGCTAAGCGAACATTTTTAAACGGTTTACAACTGTTATTTGTTGGATAATTATGGACAATGCATATCACCATGGATTCGGTTTATGAAATCATGAACAACAGGTCCTTAATCCGATTGAAATGGTTACAAGAAAAATTATAAAAAGTAACAGCAAAGCATTGAGTATTAATGCCACGAAGAAATTAATTTAAAATCTGAGTATTGTATTTGTAAGCGTAGAAATTATGTTGCAAGTGTGAGGAAATAGGTCAAGTGACTTATTGTAATTGTGATTAGGTCTATGCATGATGTATTTGTGCCCTGTGCTAAAGGCAAATTGAGAATGAAAGTTTCATCCTTTCATCTCTAGTCAGTTGAGAATTTACTAGCAAAACAACATCTGAGGCCCTTTCAGTTCCCGCTTTTGAGCATCTGAGGGAATTGGAGCGGTTTTGTTATTTACATTTTATGTGCAGCCCATTGCTGACCGTCATGTCACATGTTTTGTGTTTGAGCTGAGGCTGAGCAAGCATGTTGAGCTTACTGAATGAAAATGAAACCGAACTTTGATGGATTTTTGCTGCAAAAAAGTTTGATGGATGATGATGAAACGTGCCGATTTTGGTCATTTACTTTCTATTGTGCAAACTGAAATCAAATGCCAGCTGATTTCCCATGCTTTAAATCCCACAGTGAGTTTAATCATTGTAAAACTTTTCGATCTTTATTTTTTCATAGTTAACTTATAATTTAACCCTCTATCATCCAGTGTGCTTGACGGAGCTCATAATCCCTGCTCATTGTTCATGTCAGTGTTCTGTGAAGACAAAGTTTACTGTAGTTTATTTTTCTTTTGTGATAACTGTTAGTCAGGCTTGACGCCCTCGATTCAGTGAGAAGCGTTATTAGAATGCATCGGTCAAGGGGCTTAGCTCAAAAACTGGTACATTCACAGTCATGGTGCGTACTGAAAAATAATCTGGCATGTGCATCCAGTCTGAATGTTCAATGTATGGTTCCTATCCGGCACAAGAAAACATTTTCTCGAAGTCCATCGGATACGAAAACTTCATCTAATTCTCAAGCTGGCGTCTCTCATTTATTCGTACCGATTCCTGTGAAAGCAACAAATGAAGACCCTAGTGTTGGAGTAGAACTGGCTGGGAAGTTAAATAAACAAGATGTACTTCAAGTATTGAATAAATTCTTTAGACGGAGTGAAGTGAAACTGCTTAGCGCAGAACACGGTCTTGATAGTAAGTTTTATAGCAAAAAATGCATTGGCTATTAATATTGAATGTGGTTTTGTTGTTTCATTGCTTTCATTTTTATTGACATTTGGCGTGTTGGTTTGATTTCCAGACTACTTATTCCATCAGGCGTTTATTAGCTTTCGAAAATTTTGTTTGGAGGCAGAGTCTCTTCCAGTAGATCTTCATATATTGTTCAGTGACATTTCCCATGGCGCAGGGCACGTTGATGATTTGTTTACGTACTTCATTAGACATGCCAAGCAAATTTTTCCCCATTTAGAATGTATGGATGATTTAAAAAAGATAAGTGACTTGAGATCTCCTGCAAATTGGTAAGTATGATTCAAAACTGTTTGATTTTCATAAGTTAATCGAAGCATAATTCAGTTTCAATAGTATCATCGAAGTTGACTTGGTATAGGTATCCAGACGCGAGAGCTGTTACTAGAAAGATCGTATTTCACGCAGGCCCAACCAACAGTGGGAAAACATTTCATGCTTTAAAGAAATTTTTTGAAGCAAAGTCTGGAGTATATTGTGGACCATTGAAGTTACTTGCCTCAGAAGTATTTCAGAAAGCGAATGACAAGGTAATTAGCTGATAAGACGCAGAATATCTTAAAATTATAAAATCGGACGCTTGCTTGTGGTAGAGCGTTGTGTATATACTATGCTCATATTAAGAATTTAATTATTTAATATTAATATAGGGTACTCCGTGTGACTTAATAACCGGTGAGGAACGACGGTTCGGTAGCCCAGACCAATCAGCCGCTAGTCATGTTGCATGCACCGTAGAGATGGCTTCTGTAGTTCATCATTGTAAGACACATTGCAGTTTGATTAATTATTATCACATATAACGGTCATTGGTTTTATTATCAGATTGAATTGTTTACCTTACCGATTTATTTTTTTAAACAGATGAAGTTGCAGTAATTGATGAAATTCAGATGCTCAGGGACCCGCAGAGAGGTTGGGCTTGGACAAGAGCTTTGTTGGGGGTTGTCGCAGATGAGGTTCATATCTGTGGAGAAGCAGCTGCCATTGAACTGATTAAGAATATTATGGTTACAACGGGGGAAGATGTAGAGGTACGCGTTTGAAATATATAAAATAAAGCTTTGGTTTTCAAACAGCTACGATGAATAGATTACATGTAAGTCAACATATTTTTAATTATTATAGATTCACAGTTATGAAAGACTTACTGAGCTCGAAATGGAAAGACGCGCTCTCGAGTCCCTTAGCAATGTGAAAGCTGGAGATTGTATAGTCTGTTTTAGTAAGAATGATATCTACCACGCTTCTAGAGAGGTATTTTCAAGAGCATTTGGATATTCTATCAGTCGTTGTTAATTTAATTTGGAAGTAAATAACATACTTGGAAATTTCAATTAGATTGAACGTCTAGGCCACGAAGTTGCTGTAATATATGGTGGCCTTCCTCCTGCAACCAAACTTGCGCAAGCTCAAAAGTTTAACGATCCTGAAAATCCATGCAAAGTTTTAGTAGCCACTGATGCAATCGGAATGGGGCTTAATTTGTAAGTTTTTAACATTCAAAATCGTATGTTAGTTTATCATAAAGTTTTCTTAAGCTTTTCGTTTAAAATTTTAGGAGTATACGCCGTGTAATTTTCTATTCACTTGTCAAACCAATTCTGAATGAGAGGGGAGAAAGAGAAATCGATACTATTTCTACATCCCAAGCTCTGCAGATAGCTGGGAGAGCCGGGAGATTTGGAACTCAGTTTGATCATGTATGCTAAATCATTATTATATGTAACCTCTTTGATTGCAATAATGTCATAATCTCTTATGGTCGGTGAAAATAAAGCATGCATAAAACAAAATATTTCTTCATTACTTTATATAGGGCTATGTAACAACCTTCAAAAACGAAGATCTCGCAACTTTAGGTAAACTATTGGCTGCATCCCCAGAAGAGCTAGAACAAGCAGGTTTGCATCCAACCGCAGACCAAATCGAAATGTATGCGTACCATTTGCCCAGTGCCACCCTTTCTAATCTAATGGTGAGTAATATTAGCTTTAATTTTATGTCTGATGGATTACAGTTTTATATATTACGTCACATAACTTAATTTCTAACTTTTCAGGACATCTTTGTGAGCCTTTGTACCGTTGATGATTCTCTTTACTTTATGTGTAACGTAGATGACTTTAAATTCTTAGCCGATATGATTCAACATGTTCCATTGCCCTTGAGAGCTAGGTATGTGTTTTGCTGTGCGCCAATAAATCGAAAGATGCCATTTGTGTGCACCATGTTCTTAAAGGTAAGCCACCAACTCTTAAATTCGTCGATGAACATTATGTAATTGATAAGTAAAGCACTGAAATGTTTTATTTTTTCACGTAAATGTTTTCGTAGTTTTCCAGACAATACAGTAGAAATGAACCAATTACGTTTGCCTGGTTGTGCCAGCACATTGGTTGGCCATTAAGTGCTCCAGAAACTATAATGGATTTGGTACATCTTGAATCGGTTTTCGATGTGATGGACTTGTATCTATGGTTGAGGTAAGTGGTATTCTTACAAGCAACAGATCACTCATTACCCATATTAACTTTAGGTTGTTTAAGCCATTTCATTGCAACAACTTCAAATTATTTCAGTTATCGGTTCCAAGACCTATTTCCTGACGCAAACCTTGTCCGTGAAACGCAGGGAGAACTTGATTCTATTATTCAATTAGGCGTTTTTAACATTACCAAACTTCTCAAAAGCTCAGAACCTGCTGCACCGACTCATGACGATGGAGATATTACATCAAAAAAGCAAAAATACATACGTGGTAAAAGTTATTTTCATTTTTATGCGTTTCTTAATTTATCATCAGAATAATAACACATAAATATCTTTGAATATCCATTCAGGACGCCGATTGGGATCGCGCAAGGAAATGCCAGAATAACGCCAAGTGTTCTTTGGAATTTAAAAATGCTCTTCGAAATTCGTACCATCATAATATTGTTGTCAGAAACTTTCTTTTTGCTTAAAATCACTTTTGCACATAAAATATTGGCAAAGTAAATACTAACTGACAGTTTTTAGGAATCACAGATTAAATGAAAAGGTTAATCATATTTACGTTCATACATAGTATTTATTTATAGTAGCATATATGTTGATTGTTACACTATTAAATATAATATTTTTGACAATTGATTTTTAATAAATGATGATGCAAAATTACAATATTTTGTGTTTTGAAGAATTATTCGTTATTTATACAAAGCAAATATGATCGTTCAGTTCTGTTTTCAGTTTAAAAGTTGATTTTGTTGAACCTTTCTGGTGCCAAAAAATTAAGAAACTTTAGAAAACTGAAAATCACCTATCCTCGAAATTTTAATTCACATAAAAATAGCTCCTCTTGCAGATTACATCATTTTAAGCGATAACAAAATAACATATGAAGTAATTAAAATATTGAGTTATCATTTTCTAGTGGACTTTGGGATTAGAATCACATGAGTGTTACCGGAATAATTTACAATGAAACAAAGCAAATGGTTGACAGTATCTTGGAAGTATAACTTATACAGTTACGTTGCCATTTATATGGATTATATTTTTGTTGTACGTAACAAATAAATAATGGTAATGCATGAATGATACAAAACAATCATAGTAGTAAATGTACAGTTAAATTTGCAGTGTATTTACATCAATTGTTTTAATCTCCTTTATTGGCCAATTGCCATTTTCCCGTCGTGTAACGAAGCCAGATGGCGAACAAATCCACGCCCATTTGAATCCAGCTTAAAATGGGTGTCACTTTTGACCCTAGAAACAATTAAAAGTTTGTTTAGTGCACACAAACAAAAACAACAACCAACTACATAAGTCACTATCACAATAATACCTTCAATTTCAGTCCAGTACACAGCAATTTCATCTATAGGCATCCTTAGTTTTTGTGCAATGTACAGCAGTTCCACATCAAAAGCCCTAGCACAATCAATAGTATTCAAATTTAAGATTAGTACTCAATACAGGCGATTAATTATAGTTGATAATTGAAGAAAAGCTGAAACAATTTTGATATACCATCGCTCAATATGCAGGTTTGGGAAGACAATTCGAGCTGCAGAACGAGTGAACATTTTAAAGCCACATTGTGTATCCTTAATTCCACGTACAGTAAACAACCACACTAAGAAATGGAAACCATACATAAGTAAAGTTCGAAAATAGGAACGAGAAGCAATGGAATCCTCTTCCATATGTGCTCTGGAGCCACACACAATGGCTGGCGTCCGCCAATGAGGCAATCCATACTTATCTTTCATCAAGAACACAAAAAAGAGAAATTTGGCAACTTATACAACATTTACATAAAGTGCGGTTATGTTGTCTACTCTAAAGATACTGTCTAGATAAAATCGAGTCCAGTGCTTATTGAATTACATATTTTATAATTAAACAACTACCTTTGCCACTTGATGTCAACCGTTTTATAGCGGTGAAGATTTTATCAATATCAGAAAATCTAGAGGCACCATCAGCATCAGCAAACAAAATATATTCTCCGCGACAGCTAAACACACCCTACAAAAATCCACCAAAATCCCTTTTAAAACGGATGTTTCAAAGTAAATAAATGTAACCAAATAATGACTTAAAAGTAACTAGAAGTCTTACCAGACGAACAGCTCCTCCTTTACCCCGGTTCTTTTCCAAGTTTAGCAAACGAACTTGTTCACAAGTATAGCGTCGTACGTAACCCATGGCTACGTCAGTCGTGTTGTCATTGCTTCCATCATTAACAATAACAACTTCATACTTAAACGAAGGCTCTATTTGTCTCCTTCTTTCCAGATATTCCATACAGTCTTCCATCATTGGAGTGACTACACAATCAAAATAACATTATATTCACACCGACCACATCATGTCAAAACCGAATTGTGTCAAAACTCACGGCGGTCCTCCTCATTGTAGGCAGGAACTATCACAGATAAAGTAACACTAGGCGTATCTTTCAGCGATGGAAATGGACACTTGATACCAGTCTCAGGATCCTCAAAGTACTTTTCAGAGTCATATCGTCTCCAAATAGGGAATGGATGAACATTTCTTAAAAGTACCACGCAAAGCTGAAATCCAAAATCAAATCATACATTAAAACAAGAAAATACATGTTTACAAATAATCCATATGCCAGTTTTTATAATAGTAAAGAGTAAAGACAAAGAACACAAAAAAATGCAACTAACCAATCCAACGGCAATTATGCCCACGAGAATTAAAAGTATGATCCCCAGCAATATCCCCATCATTGAAGCCAACTAAAATTTAATAGTTGACAATAAAAAGTAAAACTATTTTCTATATACAATAAAGAATCACAGACTAATTTCGATGTGCTAACATTTAGCACTAATAATCAGCACTAGCTATACAAAATGTCTCCATCTGCTACTTGACTATGCTACAATAAAAAACAAGATAAATAATAACACACAATGCTAATTGCACTTACTTTATTAAAAGTAATGTACCTATTGCAAATACAGAGACGTGACTGTCACTAACTAAACACTAATTAAATGCATCGCTTAACTCAACCGGGAGTGAATGTGGTAAATTGGCAAACGGCAAGAAAAAGCAAATCGTTCAACCAGAGCTACTCCGTTCCTATTTTATGCCGATATTCTCCTGTCAACTTTTCTTATAGCACAAAAAACAGTGCCAAATACAGAGATTTCCAGTTTTGTGTGGGTGCGAGAAAGAGAGATGAGATGCGCTATTGTACTGAATAAAACTTCGGCATACGGCATTAATTTCATTAAATATCTATCAATCTCTTCTTCTTTCTGAGCTCTTTCTTGCCTTTTTGTTTATCGCTATTGGCACTTTGGCACACGGTTCTACAACAGCATAATATTGTAATGAGCTCTAGTAGGAGCCGACAACGACGATAAGAACAGGATGAAAAAAAACAAGCAGCAGTCAGTATGGTGGTAACAGTAAAGTTTGCACAACAACTAATATTATGCGAAAGGAAAACAAAAATGATGATGTGGATGTGGATCCAGTTGAACCATTTAAAGCATAAAATATGTTTGCTGATTTGGCTACTCAACACAACAATGAATGCTGGACTGAATGCAAGTGAGTGAGATTGAGAGAGATGAATAGAGATCTTGTTTGTCTCTGCCTTTTAAATAGCCATGCAGACAGAGTCTATAGATAGCGATAGCACATAGATATTGAATTGAAACCCTTTTTGACAGGAGACATGACAGTGCAGAGAATGCTCAGGTCACAGGTGGAGTAAATGGCATGATGACTGGCCGACGGCCGGCTGCAAGCTTACTGCAGCAGCTGTTCGTTTTTGCATGCTCACAATTAGTATTAGATTTCCCCGATTCCATAAAAATAGTTTATAGTTGTATTATTTAATTAGAACAAATTAAATTTAAAACTATCCAACATCCTATTTAAGTGCAGCTGCACCGAAACAAATTATGGCTACAAGTTTGTTCTAGATTAAACAAATATTAATATTCGGTTGATAAAAGATGATCGAACATTGTATTAAATGTCGAACGTATTAATTTAAGAAGGATGTAGATATGTACACCAACAATCAATCCAATTAAAGAACTGCATGGTTTTTACTTATTTGGCTATTTTATGTGCATTGCATGATCATGAGAATTCACGTCCAATGTGGAAAACTCAAGCTGCGATGAGACAACTTTTGGATGGTAAAAATAAGAAGGATGTTATGTATCATTCCTAATTCCATTGATTGTCATCTTTCCTTGCAGCCGGCATCGGAAATTGAGTTGAATACCTATGAGTTGAACAATTAACTTCGTAGGCACAACCATAACCTAAAATCGATGGCAATGATGGCATTTTTTATCATTATCTTGGCACACACTTCCAACATGTGGCATGATTTTAGTTTATACTTATAATTCTGAATCTTGGTTCATATTAATAACTAGACACTGAATTATAACATGATAAGTACAATGTAAGCTATTTAAGGCAGGTACAAATAATATGCAAACCCAAAATAAAATTATATTTAAAAAAAAAGAAGTAGTACTACAGCTGAAATCTACGCATGCATCACTAATTTACTATTAATCATATCATATCTTTTCGCCAACAAAGTGCAAATAAGTCAAAAGATTAATTGGAGTCTTCTAGACTTATTGGCTTACAATTAGTTATTTTGTTTTCGATTTATGCATAGGTAGGTATATTTACAAATCTCATGCTTTATTTGGAACAAAAAGTTCAAAACCGCAAAGAATTTTGTCTGCTTCTTTACAGAGCCACTATTCTTCCTGCCACTGGAAATCATGAGTTTCCAGGATTTATGATGCCTTGACATTACATTTCATATCACGCATACATATTCACTGATATGTTATGTGCGTGTGTAATATTATTTAGCTCTAATTTTCCCGTATTAAGTTGCTGTAGAAATAAATAAGCTATATATATTCCCTTCATAACTATCATAACTGTATTTAAATATGATAAAGCTCTAGTCTCGATCACGTAGCAAGAGCATGTCATTTTTCAAACGCCTGTTATTATTTTGTTTTGACTGATTTCTTTTTGCAAATAAGTAGTTTCTTTTCCTTATGCATACTTATTGATAAAGATAACGATAAATCAGTCATGGTTTTTAGAGTAGTACTCTCATTGTCAGTTTTTATAGTCAAGTCAATACTAGAGCATCTCAGCATCATGAATTGGGTTAGAATTCGACTGGCACATTCCATAAAACACGTAAGAATTCTTTATTACAACCGAACCATGATTGCGTTATTGTTATTGATATGCAGTCATCATGTAGCCAACGGAGCTCTTTCGAGAATATGATTGGGGAACAGTGAAACATATAGTAATTAAAATGTCTGAAAAATGAAAATTGGGATCACTCTGCAAATCCCGTAACAAAGTAAAGTAGTATTGCTTTATTTCTTCTCTGACGAATATCCCTTATCTTTCGATACAGACCCCATTTACATTTTGCCAATTGAACACCTAATATGTAAGTCGCCTGTTTCAGAACATCATTTTCTTATTGCTTTTCAAGTTCATGTGTCAGGAAAGACGGATGATTTCTTTTGATTTTACTTGTTCTTGTACACTTGGCGTATTGAGTCGCAGTATATTTATTGCATTTTCAAAATACACGTAAAGTAGTAGGTGTACCCAGATCAAGGGGTTTTCCGTCTCCTCACAAGCATCCTACATTTTTCCTGCTATCTCCTATCACTTTTTACTTCAGTTCTCCACAATAATTTCGGCCCAACGAATAGATTGAAATGTCGAGTTTTCCCCTCTTTTATAAATATCAACCAGCGTCATTCTTTTATTTTGCAATATATGCATATCCATTTAAATTTTATCTCTCAATTTCGCCATATTGCTCGCTAGTAAACAAGAGGAAACCACATATTTTAGTCTGATGTACTCAGAGTCAGATACGGTTTGTAAAAAACGGTTGATGCATCTCAATGGAATGAAAATGAAGAAAACAACTCGTCGTACTGAAATGTCTAAAGAGTTGTGTCTATGTCTTTAAAAAGAAGCTCATTCATTGACATCAAGAAAAACATTACTTTGAAAAGGTTTGCTCTTTGATGTGGTAGGTAATGCATGGTTTTGGCAATTAACTTTTAAAAAATTCTTTTGTACTACAAGTACACCTGCCCACATGTATTTTAATGATGATAGTCGACCGACAGCCATCATTATACCGTCATCCTCCTACTCTATTCTCAATTCTCCTTCTCCGCTTAATATCATGCTGGTGGCATTAATAAATCTAAGAGACATCTTAAGCAGACTGCAGAGAAGTAGAAGCGTCATATATGTAACATCCGTGCTGTTTTCCGTTATTAAAGTTGCAAAGTAAAAGCATCAAGTTATTTGGATGATGTCAAGTGGATGTTAAAATTGCTTCTTTTTGATGTGGTGCTTATAAAAAAGTGCACAAGGACGGACTTGACCTATTTCGTATTCATTCGTTTAATAAATATGCATATTTTTTACTTTCTTAAATGATCAAGCCACTTCACCAAAAATATCATCAATCCACTGAAATCCACTCCACTTTCATTCGGACTCCTTCTTGAAAACCTCACTTCTTTCGTCCCGTTTTCTACACAACAAAAACAAGCTCAAGCAAAAAGAAACAAAGTCAAAAGTGGGGAATTCGGAATGTACATATTCTGCACATTACGAATCAAGTAGTTAAGAAGGAAAAATGCTGTATTACATTTTCACATTTTCTACGAATACTATTTAGCACTTTGATATCAGTCCAGCCAGAGTGCAGCCTAATATTCACAATAAGACATAATAGCGTTACTTTCTGATTGCTCTCAAATCAATGCAGAATGCAGAGAATATTTATTATTGCCTCCTCCTACGACAACTTATAGTTGCTTAAATCTCTTTACGCAGTAAAAAAAGCCTTCGCCCACAGAAACGCTTCTCTGCTAAAAGATTTATATATAGACCTTTCTAAGCTTCCACCTCCACATCCTACTTTGTTCCAAAAAAAATTTCCATCCAGCTCTATATTCCAGTGAGTGATACTAGTTCTATTAAAACTATATTATAGAAACTTTGTACGTGCTAATGTTGTACATGGATGGACTCGTATGTGTGTGTGGCCCTGTTTTTTATGTTATGTTTGAATTGAACACAAACTGGTAGGGAAAATACATGCATATTGCATAGTCATGGCAATTAAGTGAGTAAATGTTTGCCTAAGAGCCTCTACCAAGAAGACTACCAAACTTACTCTCTCTCTCTGGAATATTGGCGTAATACTGGTGATGACTGGCGAATGACTGGTGTTGAAGCAGTAGGAGAGCCCTCTTCGCTCTTCTTATCACCTTGCTCTGGCTCTTGTGCTCAGCTGGAGAAACACTAGCACGACGTCTTCTGTTCAACATTCATTACGTGATTCAGTTGACTCGAATGATGTGAAATGATGAAGATTGTGGATAATGCAATGAGTCTGAGCACCATTTAATGTTGAATGTGAAAGGTGAAAGTGATAAACAGTTATATATAAATATTACTTTACTACCTGACATAAATGAACTTGTGGTGTGGAATTATTGTTATTACAAGCTCGTCAGTGAGGCACTTGATAAGTTTGACCTTGACAAGAGTAAATCTTTTGTGTAACTTCATAACAAACAGGAAGTGCTTTCTATATAAAAACAACTTTCTTCTTTAAGTGACTTTTCTATCTTCCTTTCTACTTGGCATTCAATTTGGACAAAATATGTACTAAATAGAGAAGATTCTACTAAAACCAGTACTCCATTCACTTGTTAAGAATACCGAGGTGATATTATAGTGAATATAGTGTTGTTTACGTCTTCACGGTGTTCATGTAGTTAATTAACGGATTTTAAACTAGTGATATTATTAGTATTTACATTTAAATATTTTACTAATTAGTCAAAACGTTTTAAAACTGATCATAAATGACTTTGATGCTTGTGTTCCAGTTTTAATTACACCTGTAACGCTTATCTATATGGGTACATTGTTATTATGATATACGATAGTACTAAGCAGGTATACACTGCACTAGGTTGCACTCACTTATAACAGAATACATTATATAAGCATTACGCAAACAAGCATAGGAACAAAGTGAAAGTGAAAAAACAATCATTGAATTGAAATGAACAATGGAAAAACATTCGTAAACAATAGTGCCACTCTGGTTTTAATTACCACACCATTTTACGACTTATTTGTATTCCAGAGTAGTATTATGACTATATGCAATTTACACGTGCGTCCTTCAGCGCATTTACAACGATGTCTCTGGACCACCATAAAATATCTTGGAGATGCTAATTGACAACGTATAGTGCGTTAAATTTAAATACGACATTAATCACGTTATTTGATAAAACTGGCAAAACACAACAATCTCTCAAGTAGTCTGTTCTACTTCATGGTACGTTTTATTTTCTCTTGAGAAATGCTATAGAAGAAAAGTAGAATGATTTTTTCTTTAGCTTTCCTGTAATTAAAAGGAATGAATTTCATTTAATGACAAACGATGAAAATTTGTTAATATACGTATTATTTTGTCTTCCATTCACAAGCACGTTCTCCTCGGTATGGATTTACCATAATATAATAATAACATCTTTATTATATTGTGAAGCACGTGCAAATGTTATACTCAATCTGTTGTATGTTTTATCTTATCTATTTTTGCCAGCAGGTTTGAGTACTAAGTAATCATTTTACGCAGTGTCAACTATAGAGTATAACGTATTCATAAGTAGGTTTTGCATTGGTTCTTATTATTATATTTCCGTGTCCTTATTCATTATATCCATCTGTATAAATCTTTACCGGTGAAGGTGAAGCTTTAATTGACAAAGTGAATTGCCTTATTTGCATAATGTTGCTATTATTTCTTGACTTTCCTATTATATGCTTAATGTATTTTTAATGCAACCTTGAAATATACGTACAGCACAAAAGTGCTAAACCCGTTATTAGCCTTATAAATTTTACTGGATAGATTTTTTTAGTATAGCCATAAGTTATGAAATTAAAATGAATATGGTATGAATATTTTATCTTAAGTTTCTCCATTGCGTTAGCGGCTACTGTTGGTTTCATCGTCAACATTTGTCATGATCAGCATATTAATTTATCTCAAATTAGAATTTGAAACGTTTTTCCAATTTTAATAAACTAGGTGTTTACAAAGTATTGACACCCAACACACACATTATATAATATGGTCTTTAGGCGTTGACGCCTAGTTTCCTGTAAGCTTTTTATAATGACTATTGCTACGAGTCATTTTACGAACATTCATCGACACTAACGTTATTTCTTTTGTGTAGAATTCTGAAATAGGTATATCTGCTTGTAGTAATGTTAATTTAAAAAAAATGACTATCGATTATGCATGCTAATATTCTTTTGTTTCAGTAAAACTGTTATTACGTGAATCTGCATGTTAAACTCGTTCTCTTCCTGTCGGAGGGTATCACTCTGTTCCTTGCTTGTCCCATTAAGGAACGCAAGGACACCCAACAAAATCAAACAGTGTTGTAAAAAGTGATATGCAACTAATGCAAGTGATATAACAAAGTTCATTGATTGGTTTTCCTGCACGCGACATGAGACCCTGTCAAAATCGCGGACCTTCTCAAATCAACTAATCCAACAAAAAGCCGTCACAATGTCAGCACGAAAATAAATGCATGTACATTTAAAATTCTAAGTTCTAGTTCTAACTAAGTTTCACCCGGTTTGGTTTGCTTCTGGTGACAAAAGTGTCCCAACGACTAAATTGCATCTGTACGGTTGAATCAATCTTGTAGTAGGAATAAACTCTTAATCACACCTTCTCTGCGATCATGATGCTTAGGCATGTGATTCTTATGCGCCCCACTTGCCTTGACTTGGAACATGTACGTAACTTTTATGATACCGATATCATATACATACATCATACTTCTTAGCATATTAATGCAAAATTTAACACTAACAAGCACCAACTGCACCTTGTTGATATTTCGCAAAACTAAACAATAATTATTAAATTAACTCTAATGTATAAAAGACTGTGTAGGTCAGTCATATATACTTACATGGCATGATGACCAGACTGTAATGATAAAGAATGCGTTTTAAAATGCATATTATATTAATAGTTAAAAGTATTTACAGTAAGTCATAAGCAGTTAGTATTTATGAAATTTCAATAAAGCTTTTCAAATCTCACGGAAGCGGATTTAGTTTTATTCTTGGTGTCTGGTTATTTTCGACAATGAGGTTCAATCTATCAATTGAATGGGAATCATTATAATGCTTTGTTCTGCATCCCTAGCACAAGTAGCAGTATAGTAGTACCGTTTATAAATTGATTCATAGACTAAATACAAAATAGTTAGATGCTAAGCATACGTTTTCTTATTAATAAATCGCTTTGAATAAAATTCTTTTCTTGTGGATTATATTTTTTGTTATTAACACAACCAGTGAATCACCTTATGCAATAGTGGACTTTGAGTTGAGTGTTGAATGATCAGCAGATTAAGTAGCATTTTGATATAAGTTTAAATCAATGATCAAAATGAAACTCTGTAAAAATACATGATTCGAAAACCAATTTACTAAGGAATTAACCCATTGTCATTTCAGTCCCCCTTTATTCTAAAAGTCATAAAAAGCAGCATAATGCGTAGGCTATCGTCCGCGACGTACAAAGTAGCCAAAGTAGTAGTAGAATGTATATTAGGATTTTTTACCTCAAGAAGTATGTACCAACCTTTTGAATAATATAAAAAACAATTCGAATTGAAAAACGCATATTACCAAAGAAAAAATGTTATTTGGCCCACCTTGAAATTGGCCTTTACATTTAGGTGAAATAAACGAGTGTGAAAATAAACAAATACAAAATACACGTTTAATGTTCATTGTTTTAACAAAATTGTTTTCATTAATTTGTTTACATTCAACTACACAATGACAAAAAAAATTGTTTTTTTACTTTGATGGTTCAATGTCGATTTAGTCGAGCACAACTTTCTATTTTCTTTTGAAATCAGAAACGTGATGATCTGTAAACTGTGAACACAATCATTGAAAGCGCTTTGGATTAAGATTAACTGCGTAAGTATAAATTATTAATAATAAATATTATGAACGATAGATAGGTAAATACATAGGTATAAATAATGTTGTAGTTCAAATTAATTGTCATAATAATACCTATCCAGGATTACTGACTATCGCACTATTTAAATACTTCCTGACTCCTGGCATCAGCAAAACGTTAAAGAAAGATACGCATCCGTAAAACGTAAAATTTATTGCCATAATAAATTTTGTGAGAACTGCTGATAATACATAATACATGGTATTGTTAAGCTTACGCAGATAAGCGTTCGTTTGCCTCCGCACATTTGCAGACATCAGCACGAAGGTCGTTCGTAAATAAAGTCAATGGATATTGGTAGCTAGCTATAGTTGTACTGAAAACTGACAGAGTAATCCCAGTTAAGTTGTGCAATCCAATCCTGGTTGTTTTTGTTATAATATTTGATTACAAATAAGCAAAATGAGAGGAAATAAGTATTTTCTTTTGGACTATATAATTTTTACTGATCAAGATCTTAAAATATTAATGCTCACTTGTCAGCTTTTTTAAGTTGTAGGCAAATGATAGGACGAAGCTAAGCTAATCTGATATGATGACTAATCTCCGTTCATTAAAGTCAACAGAACTGTCTCTGTCTGTCTGTCTACTTGTATGCTTTTATGTATCCTTGCATTATGCATTTTATGCTTCGCAATTGATAATATTCATAGGTAAGCATTCAAAGCATTGACTAATCGTACATATATAAGTAGCTTATTCTTTGCGGCTACATAATCGTAATTAATATATCGATATAAAAAGACAATAAATAAGATCATACGGCTGAGCATTCAGTCAGATTCAGAATTCAGAGTAGAATCAAGAGCTTTTGGTAATTTATATGGCATGTTGCATGTGTCCAGTATTTTCAGATACTGCCACTTTCTTATAGTAAAGTAGTTGGAATAGTTGGATTGTTTCTCATATTGAAACTTTTTATCAATAAGCTTACAACTATAAGTACATAAGTAAAAGATACATGTTCTGATTTCTCAGATTTCCAGTAGTTACCAAGAAGATTAGTAAATCTGACAACTTGGGTTGATTTCAATGTGCCAGTTTCCTTTATAATTCACTTATTCTTAGCACAAGCACAGCACTTTAAATGTTATCGATTATTTTTGTGCTATGTTATTTTGCTTAGCTGTAATCAACCTGAAGATGAAAGACTTCTTCAACAAGCATTGATAATCAATCCAATCAGGAGCCAACAAAGCTAATGAGCTGCTCATTACGGAGCTCGTGAAGAGAAAACCAAACAAAGAAAGTCCCTCGACCTGACTCTGGTATAAAGTACGGTACCGTGAAATTTCGAATCCAGTAAACGTCAGCAGAAATTTAACAGGACAAGCTTTGACTCACCAGACAATACAATTTAATGTGTACTAATCGCATTAAAGAGCAAGTCAAAATTCGTCGCTGCGGTGGAGGTGGGGGAAATCAATCCAATCAAGAGAAAATCTTCATTCCTAAAACAGTATCAATTGCAAAAACCCTACCAGTAGCTTCAGTAGGAGTGAACAAAGATAGGATCAGAGATTGGGTTCCAGAGCAAGGTACTTTTCAGCTAATTGGAAGAATTACAATAAACCAGACAAGGACGCCCAGAGAAAGGAACATTAAGTTGACGGAATTTTCTACCGACTTTGCTGATTTTTATCAAATTGGGAACCCACAAAAGAGAAGGAATCATGTCTTACACGGAGCTAGAGGCCGGGTACAAAGGACTCCTAGGCATCTATGAGTTCCTTAACAACAACGAGCTATCCATGATGACCCAGTACACGCAACCAAGGGTACACCACAATTTCATTCTTCATCAAAGTTATTCATATACTGTTTAATTTTATTACATGTAGCATGTGTAAAGTTTACAGAAGTGTTTTAAGGAGAAAGTTATAAACTACTAACATTAATTAAAACTTAATAGCTGAGCTTAAAATGCGTGCATGTGCATATTTGAAAACCGAGGCTAAAGTTGTGATAATTATTGCATGTTATTGCAACTTGTAAGAAGGAAATGCTAATTATAACAACTGCAGTAGACTACTAAAATACTAGATGACTTTTATCATGATACTTTACTTAATAATACATAAGTGAGTAAAATAGTAAGTGATTCCGAGACTTACCAAGCCGGAAAAACGATCTGTTTAAGCATGACATCAGGAAGGAATATTATGCTAAGTATTATATGACACTAAGATTGATATGATAGGTTATCAAAATGATGGAAACGTGCCAAGTTTCTTTTCAACTTACTTAAAGTGTATATAGCGTACTTTAACATATTGATGATAAAGAATGTACTTGGAATGTGCATGATAAGCTAACTCTTTTTCCGTGATTTTTCTAATAGGAGGTCATTATAATGTTGGATATAGGCACGGATCTTCACCTTCATGATATAGAAACGTAGATATTTGACGCAATAGCTTTTCTCATTTCAATCATTTGAAAAAGTCAAAATATAAGACTTTGAGAGTTGGGGGATTTATGTGTCTACTTTCTTCAAAAAACCGTTTATAAAATATCCTACATATATTTAAAATGTGATGATAAAAGCGGACTCAGCGAATTCCATGATGAAAATGTGATCGTTAATCTCGCCCTGTACTTAAGTAGTTTTTCGTAAAATATATTCGTTTCACTTTGGCTTTGAGCTTGCTTGGTTGGAAACTGCATAATGTAGTGTGTGTAGTATAGTATATACTTTTATTAGAAAATAGAAATAGAATACTATGTGATAGTTGTAATATCTTCTTAGCATCTATATTTCACAGTGAGCTAAACTCTTTCGGTTTATCGTCGTCAACACATCATGTGCTTTATGGCACTTTCGATACTTTGCGTAGAGCCATTTTAACCTTTTTCTAGCTATGAACGTTCAAGAGGAAATTCTATTCATTTCTTTCAAATTTTTCATAAGGTTCAGTGTAATCATCTAGACATCCTCACTCTGGTGTAATAAACTATACACTTTTTTACACGGGAGCATACAAAATGCTTGATTGTCCATCCAAACGCCCTACTTGATTCAGTGAACTTGATTCTAGTCAATTCAGTCAAAGTGGCCTAATTTCTTTAATTCAGCGTTTCATAGAATTCTTGTTAATCATATCATAACAGTTGTTTAACTAGACGGTATAACTTGATAATTGGATCCAAATAAAATCGGTAGGTGCATACATGCAATTGATGTCACCGCGATATCACCATCCCGATTCTTATTAAATTTGCTCACAGAGCCAAGATTTGAACTTTACCAAGAATCGGCCGAGTATTTAGTTTCTTATTCTTCTCATTAAATGGTTCATATTTATAGGGATTTCATTAGTTATCAAGTAAGTGGCAGTTAATAAAGTCAAGAGTTTTTTAGCAAGTGCATCTGTGTAAAGTAAATACTGGGCTTATAGTAAATGGCTCATTGTCTTCAGGTGACTTTGAATTTCTTCCGTAGTCTTGGTCTTAAAGTTTCTGACTTCAAGGTAAATACGGAACGTTCATCTTTTTTAAAAGGATTAAGAAAATAGTTATTAGTCTCCTCGAGATGCACGCGCTAACCATTGAAAAAAGCAGCTTTACACTAACAAAATATTTTGTCAGATTCGCTTTCCACTACTACTAGACACTAACTGCTTGTGATAGTTTAGCGATTAATGTATCAGTTATTGATGATTGACATATACTGAAATGCTTATAAACAAAATTAAAATACAGCAGTGAAGAAATAATTTTTGGTGCTTAGTACGTATTTTGACGTTTTAAGCATTCCAATGATTATGGTATACAAATTTTGCAGCTTCCTCTTGGGGAGGCGGAGGAGGAGGATGGAGCATCTTGTAAGCAGGTTATTGTTGGCATTTGTGCCATGGCCAAAAAATCCGAATCGAAACCCATGAAGGAAATCTTGACAAGGCTCGATGATTTCGAGTACATCAAAACAGTCGTTTTCCCTGAGGAAACCATACTCAAAGTTAGCATTTTTACCAATTAGTGAGAATGATGTAAACTGTAAGCCCGTTAGCAATATTTTTGCCATTTCCATGTTTATAAAAATTGTTATTTAATTGCATGTAGTTACCCGTCGAGGAATGGCCACTATGCGACTGTCTCGTCTCATTCCACTCGAAAGGATTCCCTTTAGATAAAGCAATTTCCTACTCCAAACTGAGAAAACCTTATATAATTAACAACATTGAGATGCAATATGAGCTTCAGGACAGGAGAAAAGTCTACGGGATTCTTGAAAGAGAGCAAATTCTCCTTCCTCGCTACGCCGTCTTGGACAGAGACAGTCCCGACCCAAACTGTAAGATTTCCCATGAAAAAGGTAAATGTTTAAATGAATGATTTTTCTATTGCACACTTACACAAACTATTATATTGTAATTTGATAATAGTGCATGAGCTGATTGAGTCTGAGGATCACGTAGAGGTGAACGGAGTTACATTTAACAAGCCATTTGTGGAGAAACCAGTGTCCGCGGAAGATCATAACATTTACATTTATTATCCCACCTCTGCTGGGGGAGGGAGCCAGAGACTCTTTAGAAAAATTGGCAGTAGAAGCAGTGTGTATTCTCCAGAATCAAGAGTTCGCAAAACTGGTTCGTTCATCTATGAAGACTTTATGCCCACTGATGGAACGGACGTTAAGGTAATATTATGGGGCTACTTGAGAATATTCTTACTGCTTTTCCATTTCTGCTGGATAGAACAGTTTTACAGTAGCAACCTTTTCAACATTGTAGGTGTACACTGTTGGACCAGACTATGCGCATGCCGAGGCAAGGAAGTCACCAGCGTTAGATGGGAAAGTTGAAAGAGACTCGGAGGGCAAGGAAGTCAGGTATCCTGTGATTTTGAGTGCGGTAGAGAAGTTGATTGCCAGAAAAGTGTGCCTTGCATTCAAACAAACCGTCTGTGGCTTTGATCTTCTGAGGGCAAATGGGAAATCATACGTGTGTGATGTGAATGGATTCAGCTTTGTAAAAAACTCCAATAAGTATTATGATGATTGCGCCCGCATCCTTGGGAATATGATACTTAGGGAACTAGCCCCAACGCTTCACATCCCGTGGGCCATTCCCTTCCAATTAGATGATCCACCAATAGTGCCAACAACTTTCGGAAAAATGTAAATATGAGTCTCTTGAATGATTATTCAATTTTGATAGAATTTGGGGCTAAATGAGACGTAATAATAATATTCATCAAATCTATTTTCTCATCAATGATGTTTAGGATGGAACTTCGATGTGTAGTTGGGGTGATACGACATGGTGATAGGACTCCAAAACAAAAAATGAAGATGGAAGTACGCCATTCCAAGTAAGATTCTGCTAATTACATGCACAAATTAGTCAATCATATGGGATAAATTTTAATTTAAATTTTTCCTTTAATTTACAGGTTCTTCGAGCTTTTCCAAAAATACGGTGGTACGCCGGACATTAATGTGAAGCTTAAACGACCAAAGCAGCTCCAAGAGGTTTTGGATATTGCCCGCTTTCTCCTCTCTGAGGGTCAGAATGCAGAAAACAAGGATGTGGAAATAGAAGAGAAAAGAAGCAAACTAGACCAGCTCAAAAGTGTTCTTGAAATGTAAGAAATATTTCACGATCATAAATATATTATTTTAAAGAAATAGTAGCACACTTAACCATTGCTTGCATATATTTTAAGGTATGGCTACTTCTCGGGTATCAATAGAAAGGTGCAACTGAAATATCAACCCAAAGGACGCCCAAGAGGTTCCAGTAGTGACGATGGTAAATCGATCAAATACTAAAGTTAAAACTGCTTCCTAAATTTCATTTTGGCTTCCGATTCAAGCATAATTGTTTTTCCAGATACACCAAAGGAGCCATCCCTGGTACTCATTCTCAAGTGGGGTGGAGAACTGACACCCGCTGGTCGGGTGTCTGCCGAAGAACTCGGACGAATATTTCGCTGTATGTATCCCGGGGGACAGGGTAGGCATGCTAACCACAACTCCTTTCGCCTTACTAACTTTACTGAAACAACATTGCATTCTCAAAAACCCCTTTTCTTAAATCATTCTCTTCCGAATTCGTTCGTGTCTTTGATTTTTTTAGTATTGTGTCTTTCACAATTACTCTATAGTTATTTCAGTTTGGACAATGACACAAAATTTCGTATATCACGTCATGCTATCCATCTCATTTTACTCGTGTGTGCATTTCATTGTAATATTTTTTGCCATGAATAGACTCAAAAAAATGACGCTTGCATACGTAAATCTTGTGACATTGCAATATACTCCAAAAATGACACTTTCCTCCTACGTTTCATAAAAGTCGTCTGAAATACCAATATCCAGTCTTACAATTTTCAAGAATTTAATTTTATTTTATTGTTTCAATTTCAATTCAGCAACTTTCATTATCGATTTTAATTCCTAAAAGTCAAATCACTTGTTTACTCAGACTTATCACATTGATATGCAGAAAATATTTTCATTTTCATCTCAGACTCCCCCATTTGTTTTATGTACGCACTTCTTTTTTAAATGCACGTTTTCTAAATATTTTAAATGTGATGAACCAAATTAGCTATCAGATCAAGATTTTAAAATTTGACTGTCTGCAAAAGACTACATGAGGCAATTTCTTTCTTTTTCTTTTCTCGAATGTCGTTCCTTGTTCCTTCGATACTTCTCTCTTGTTTCACTTCTCTGGTTTCTCTGTCTCTGAAATCTGAAAAATATTTTCATGATGATGGTGATGATGATGACATGATGGAAAAAATGAATTTTAAGTGAAAGATGATGAACTAGAGCTGATTGATCATGATGATGGAGTAGATTGTGTCATCTGTGATGGGTAATGTATCCTAATTCCACAATTCTATGCATTGTTATTGGTTTTATTTTCCATTTTTAATTTCTCCCTTCCGTTCAGTCATTGCCACATTTTGCTACTCACTCAGTAAAAAAACAACCCAATAAAACCAAAAGATTACTATATTAATTGATTAATAGTAATTAAAACTTTAAGTTAAAGCCCTTTCATCTCCTTCTTGCCCACAGTTTACATTACAATAATCTCTTTTATTTTTACCCTGGAAATTGGAACTTATCAAACTATTAACCATATACGAGCAGAGCCTAGAGAACGAAGAACTAACATTAGTGAACCCTTTATCGCTTTACAAGTTTGTGTGGAGTGCACATCCTCTCATGCCCAACCCATCAAGCCATTAATAACATGTAGCACTTTTAGCATGTATACTTACTACTGACCGATAATATTCCCTTTTTAGAAAGCATTAACCATCACCATAAAATAGTTTTATAGCTGATTTGGGGAGTATTTATTATTAGCAGCAATTTTAGACTAGACAAGTACTATATTTTTGATACATTATATATATTATCATACATATATACCGCTATTCAAGCCTGACGCAATGCTATTTTAAAAGTAATCTTATGGTAGATTCATGTAATCTTAGTGGTTGTTGCAAGGTGGTTACGTCTGGTATTTTTAATTAATGCCATGTGGGCTCTGTGATGTCGGTTTTTAACTGTGCTCTGTCTGAACGTAAAACTTGAGTCTTCATATTTAGCAAAAATGTACTATCTATCTCTGAAGAATACTAAATTGTTGTACATACTTAATGTCGCGGCTGCAGCCAGTTTTCATCTAAAAAGTCAGATAACTTTATTACCAACTTAGCTAATTGTTAATAACTTCCTGTGTTAACAAGTAGATGGTGCTTGGGTTGTAGGTGGCAGGGGAAATCAATTTTAGAGCATGTATATGGCTATAATTTGAGTGCTGACGTTGTTACTCACATTTCAGATAAGTTTTACCATTCAGGATATATTATGTATCTAATAAATACGGTCTTTTGTATGGGGACCACATATTCGATAAACTTTTCAAAAATGTTTCTTTAAAAGAAATGTAAATGTTTTAAATGTGAAAATTTAAATGCGAAAGAAAAACCGAATTACAGCCGACATGATATGCTTTTTTAATTCACTATACTTTCATTTTTTGTACTATTTACAACAATAAGTAATAACAGTTTAATTTTTGAAATCAGTCTATATTTAATTTCCTTGAAACACTCACTTTTTCTCTTCTTACGTTCACTGGTTTGTAATTTGGTTTTCTCTTCATTCAAAAACTGTTAAAGACTTAATAACTTTATTCTCAAACTCTTAATTTGATTTGTTTATAAAGTGTAAAAAGTATATAAAATTCTGTTGTGTTAACCGTCTTTTTTTGTTGCTACGAGCTTTTTAAAAGAGAGATAGAAAGAGAGAGAGAGCTAGATTTGTATAACTTTATGCTGCCAGCTTTTGCACGCTAACATGACTTTGCTAACCCAGGTGAATATGCTGGGACTCAAGGTTTAGGACTCCTGAGGCTCCATTCCACGTACCGGCACGACCTGAAGATTTATGCCTCGGATGAAGGAAGGGTGCAGATGACCGCAGCTGCCTTTGCGAAGGGACTTTTGGCGCTAGAGGGGGAACTGACTCCAATTCTCGTGCAAATGGTGAAATCGGCCCATACCAATGGACTCCTCGATAATGACTGTGAATCTAGCAAATTCCAGCGGCAGTAAGTCTACAAGTATTAGTATATATTATTTTGAAAAATTTGTCAGTATTAATACCATCTTATTAATCATTTGGGGTAAATTGACACATTTTCCAGCGTAAAGCAAAAACTACATGACCTGATGCAACAGGACAAAGACCTTACTCCTGAAGATATGGAACGCATAAATCCATGCAATTCACAGAGTATCAACGTTGCTCTGGAATTTATCAAGAACCCCTATAAGCTGTGCGAGCGCGTGCTCAACATGATCCATAAGCTGGTTCTTCTAATTCAAGCAAAGAGAGATGACACAACGACCAAAGACGCAGTTTTATATCATGGGGAAACTTGGGATCTGATGGCCCGGCGATGGACTAAACTGGAAAAGGATTTCAAAACAAAGGGCCATTTTGACATTTCCAAAATTCCTGACATATACGACTGCATCAAGTATGACATTCAACACAACTCCCACGCGATCGGGTTTGATCAAGCAGAAGAACTGTTCAACTGCGCAAAGTACTTGGCTGACGTTGTAATTCCGCAAGAGTATGGAATGACTCAGCTAGATAAGTTGGCTATTGCCCAGGGTATTTGTACTCCACTTCTTAAGAAAATCCAAGCCGATCTTCAGCGAAATATTGGTGAACCTGCTGATGAGTCGGTTAACAGACTTAATCCGAGATACTCTCATGGAGTTTCAAGTCCAGGTCGACACGTTCGTACCAGACTTTACTTTACCAGCGAGAGTCATATTCATTCTTTGCTCACTATGATTCGATTTGGTGGACTTGGAGATAGAAAGCTGGACGAGCAATGGAGTCGAGCTATGGAGTATATCAGTGCTGTGAGTGAGCTTAACTATCTCACACAGATAGTTATAATGTTGTATGAAGATCCTACGAAGGACCCCTCCTCCGAGGAGAGATTTCATGTGGAGCTTCATTTCAGCCCAGGAGCAAATTGTTGTGTACATAAAACAGTTCTTCCTGGGCCAGGATTCCGACCTAACAGTAGAAGTGACACAGCAAAAGCACTGGTTCGTTTAAAGTCTCCTAATTTAAAGGAAGATGTACTACTGAAACTCTTTTTTTTAAATTCATTTGACATACGATTTGCTTTTAGAGTCAAACGGCAGCGTTAGCGCAACAGCTAGGACAAGTTCGACAACCGGCTGCAGTTGTTGTAACAGCAGCAGAGAAATCAGAAGCAAGTACCGCGACATCCACGCCAACAGCAACAACGGCATGCAGTGGTCCGCCTGCAAGTGTAGTAAGAACAGAAAGTAAACCAGTAGATATTCCTATGAGATCCGCTGCAAGCATTCAGCATCACCATCCTCATGATGACAGCTCCTATAGACTAATCCCAAAGACCAGCAAGCAAATGTCCTTCAGTGAGTCTGAAATTGATCGAAGAAGGTCTCTCTCCGAGTCTGAGGAAGTTAGTCCTCAATCTGAATATGACGATACTACATATCAAAAAGTGTTGGTTTCCACCAAACCCATTCCTATCAAGTAAGTTGAACTGAAGTCCGATTTACTGAATGTTGGATGAATATAGTTTTACTACATTTATTTGATGTTCTTCTTCTTTAAAATTTTAGTAGTACACCTGGAAGTCGAAGTACTAGAGCAAATTCCGTTGAAGCCTCTATAGTTCCATCTGGCAGATTTTCAAGTACCATAACAAGCATTTTAATCTGTTATTTAGAAATGTTCAATCGTAAATACTTGTATATTTTTTTACAGCCAAATTTGATTTTCGCTTGATGCATCGCAAGTTCAAAGGTTACGGACATTCTCCGTACTTGTTCTCCACCGCTGTAATTACAGGCCAGAGCCCAGCCGTTACTTTCGAAGACCTCAAACCGTTCATGCCTGTTGAACCTACCACTGCCCTAGGTTAGCTTCATTAAAATCCTAAATCGGACGATCATTTGTATTTTCAATTAAGATATTATTGTTTACAATCTTTTTTTCAGTGGACGTAAACAGTGCCGCCCAACTTCCATCCGTGCGTTCTCTGGAGACACTACATAATGCACTCTCACTCCGTCAACTAGACGAATTCCTGGAGCGTGTAGTCTCCACTAACTACCGTCCAGCTGCATCCCTTACTTCATCTCTCCAAGCCATTTGTCAGTCTAATAACAATGGAGGAGTCTCCTCCTCAAACAACGGAATTCCTGCTGGCGAAAATGGAGGGCGAGCAGGATCCGTAGACAGTAGTACAGGAGGAGGCCGAACAGGGGAGTCTCCGAAGCGCAACGGAAGCATGCCAGGATTCTCTCCTTCCTCAAGTAATTCATGCAGCAACTCTTGCTGCTTCATGGAAATGAAAGATGGGCAACTCAGTTTGTATACGGAGCCCATTCTGGTGCATTCACCACATCTTCCACAAACTCACCATCCTCTTCCCATGGACAGTTGTGCGAGTGGCTTAGGATATAGCGGGCCACCGTCTTATGTGTCCAGTGCACCATCTTCTCCACTTTTTGCATCATCTTCATCTACCGCGGCAGAATTTTCGATTACTCGACCTCTTCTTTCTGGACAGATTGTTGGCTCTGTCACTAATCTATACCAGGGACCAACAAGTACTGCTCCAACTTCCGACGCTGCTCCATCAAATACGACGTCCACTGGAACGGTGGATAAGGCTTTTTCGTTTGGATGGGATGATTTATAGATACAAGACTTCAAAACAATCAAAACCACTCATCAAAGAGATTCGCAGAATCACGCTCATACGTATCACTTGGCAACGTATTATTTATCATTATAAACGCCAAGATTTTCCATCAATTTATCTTCTAAAATAAAAAAATAGTATATACACAATGTATTTTCATTCAACAAATACTACTAACATGGCTTTTCACGTAGTTTTTCTGTTTTTGAGTATGCCAAGCAATGGCCATTTTGCTTTCTTGTATTAAAATTTTAAGGACAGTATTTATCTGTATGCATATCTAAATTATTAGTATTATTATATTGATATCCATACTTCAGTTTGTGTAGGTTATGAGGTATAAAAGCTGTATTAAGTATTATTTTTAAATTATGGCTTATTGTAATATAAGTTAACATTTTGTGTGTTTATACAGTACAGTACTGTTGTGTTATGACAATATGTACATTTATTATTATTTATTTGATTATTTGATGTTGTTATTTGTTATTCTCGTATTTAAAGTCACTTTAATAGCAATCTGATCGCTCGCACGCATATTATGCCATTCTTAATTAGGTTAAAGATTTACAGAGTTTACAGATCATATTAGTTGTTTATGACTTGTAGAGTCTGATTGTTTTAAGGAGGATCTACCTGTATGCAAATGTTGTGCAATTAGACTGTGATATATGGAAATGTAAGCTACACATAGCAGAATAACAACGACAGCTAAATAAAATCGTAGAAATTACCAAAATTGTAATGAGAATAGTGATAACGATATTTATTGGAATAAATAAAAATTCAATAGTATAAAATTTTTACAAATCGATGAATCTTTGCGCGTGTAATTATTGTCACTGACTAGAAGTTCACTGATGGAAAGGCACATTCGCATACCACTTACATTAGCTGATATCCTTGGTCGAATTTTGACTTTTTTTATCTGCATGAACTACGGTAAAATAAGAAGAGAGAATTTCATCTCCTTCCTTTATCTCTTTCACTGCAACTAAAGGGACTACCCGAATAGGAAAATGGTTGTTGTCTGGGTTAGTCCATACATTAGGCAAGTATTTACATAGGCGAATAGGAAACCGAACTACTGTAGGATTACTACTACTTTCTGAACCGAAAACAAGTTGAGACTCTTGGTAGACCACATTATTCTTCTGTGTTTTGCTCCTATTATTAACGTACTGACCAATATTGATTGGATTCATGGGAGTTGGTGTAAGCCATGATTCGTCGCAACAAGGAAGGTCTAAACTGAATCGGTCCCGAGCTGCGCATGATCTGTAAACAGATCTAGATATCCATTTGTCGTTTCCGTCAATGTGCACATTGTCAGAACACCGGAATATGAACGGATTACCCAATGATTGAAAAAATAAGGGCTCTGAAGGCATGTATATAGTTCCTGGATACAATGCTGTAATATTGAATATATAATATAATATATTTTAAAGTATATTGAAATTCTTTTAGTTATAATAGGTAGCTTATTTAAAGAAGTACCAATTAAGGACCCAGGTTTGGCAACTCCAGAAGCCAAAAAGACACCAGTTCCGGCGTGTTCTCCAACAAGACTTCTCCGTCTCTCAACAGAATAGCCAAACACACTATGCATAAGCTTCTTGGTTCTTTCAGCAATTTCATTTGCATTTTGAACACCTTGTAAAGCATTCTCTTTCTCGAATTCCAGCAACTTTTCGAAAAAGACTAAAAGAAGGTTTACAAGTACTTGATCCGACAACAATTTGTCGTCACCTTGTCTCACATGATCTATAATCATAGATCCTGAGGAAGGCACTTCAATTTCCAGGTTTCTTTTAGGCTTTGTCTGACTTATCTGTGCTGATGCTGGTACGCCTTCGCTATCTGAATTCTGTGGAGAGGCTACTACATCCATTTTCTTTTTTTGTTTTAAATTTACAATTATCCATGGAACAAATCGATATTTGTAATTTTCCCAGCATGAAGAGATCCATTTTCGCATGTCGCTTACTGTTATATATACTTAAAATCTTTCAACTTTATTAACAGAGAGAGAGGTTAAATATGGCAACTGGTTGGACTTGGTTGCGGTTGTCGCTGGAAGAAAATGTTTTTGTTTACGTCCCGTCCTGTCCCGGCTGATATTACTTTGTCAGCTGTTTGGGCCACATGGCATGCATATGGTGTGAGAAATTTGTTCCGGTTGCCTATCTGCCATCGGCCAGTTCAATGAAACTGCATTGCTAATTTGCTAATAGTCTGCACTTCTCAACAAGAAGCTGATGGTTTGGTTGATGCAAGATAATTAATGAATTTATAACACGATAATAATGAATAGGTAGGCAACAATTGTCGGCAAATCATTTAAATTGAAAGTTACTTTGCTCTCCATTTTTGTTTTGCAAAGAACTCGTAAAATAGTTCTCATTTTCGATAGAATTGGTTAAGCATCTAGATTCTAGATTACTGTTTTGTATTTTCATATTTAGACACCAAAAGTTATTGACTTCAACAAATTTCAAGGATTCACTGGGCCAATGCGCAATTTGTAACTGCCAAAATCACAAAAAATATATCATTCATGTTTATGCTCATATTTAATGTTGCTAGCCCCTTGAAAATGCAATGTCTTGTTAGCGTTACTTACTACAGAAGGTAAACTGCTGATCACGGGTTTGCAGCGTGTTCCCGAACATTCTGATGCAATCAATTGTCTGAGGTACAAAAATCAGTGCCTATGAAACTCTGTAACCCTCTTCCTTGTTTAATTGCATAGTATAGTCTGCAAAACTGAATATATGAATAATGAATTGAGGAGAAACTTGGAAACTGGTTCTTTCCACCAGTACCGCTCTCCCAATTATGGATACCTACTTACCCACAAAATTGCACTGTACACAAATCAATAAAAATGATGAAGAAATATATGCATCTTTCAATTAATTGCAATTGTGAGTTTTGCTTTTTGCTTGAGGTTGCGCCTACGCGGCTGAAAATGAAATTTAAATGAGCAAACTCATAGTTTGTTTGATGTTTGGAATAGGAACTTACATTTATTATCAGTTACTGTGTCCTATTATAGTGATTCGTTGAACAAAATCACATCATGTCTATCTGTTTCTTGACTAAATGTTTCAAACAGTCAGCAAAATTCCGTCCAATAAAGTTTGTCCAATAGCTATTTAAAGGCCAGACTTTTAATTTATTATAAAATTAATATATACATATCCTCTCCGTAAACACAGTTGCATATCGTTGATTTTGCGGTCCACATGTAGTTTAGGGCAAGTAAAAAATGGTAAGGGGGGACCCTTCTATCCACTTGCCCTCAAGTACATGCTGACTACCATTAGTCAGCATGTAGTTTGGGGCAAGTAGTTAAAAA
>JAQFYG010000125.1:0-48290 GCA_034694325.1 Entomobrya corticalis
TGTCTATGCAGTTTAAATTGTACTCGTCATTTTATTATCCAACACTTAATAATTTTAGAAGATAGTCAATAGTGCTTTTTGCTGTGTTCATGTCAGTTGGTATTTTATATTCGCATGACTACGCATTAAAAACTAAAATTGGCAGTAAAACACAGCAGGAAAACAGTCTGTTAGTCCGTTTTGCGTTTTCATAAATAATGGGAAAAGTTACTTCCACCGATTTCAATAGGCAAGCAGATGGGGGGGGGATCCTCTGTTGGTAGTCCATTGTTTATTAACGGAGCCTTTTATAATTCTCTTGTTTGCATGCATAATAAGGTCAGCTACTACCATTTACCTTGTAATTTCACGCTATCAACATTTCACACAAATTCAACAAACATGGCATTCAAAAAGGAAGAATGATGGAAGGATCACAAAAGAGTATAACATGCTGGCTGTCAATGAAAAGTTTTGCTTGCATTTTATACTTATGAAATGATGCATATGCATGCATGCTATCGGTCAAACTTTCTTTGTTCAATGTCTCGTTCTCCCTGTCTCTCTCTCTCTCTCTCTCTCGCTTCTTATCTCTCATTTCCCGACGCTTCTCACTCCTTCTCTCGCTCTTTGTTCTTCTTTTACTGGTACTGCTATTCAAGGCATAATAGTGGCTGGTGCAATTTTTTAGTGTGAGTTATTCTCGTTTTTTTATTGTGCCTGCTTCTTATAATATGCGCAACGCTGTGCAATAAATATTAATAATGCCTTCATGTATGCATACCACCCATCTATTCACATTAACGTTTTTTGCAATTTTTATCATTATTTTAGCGTTTTGCAAACTCGGCATTTTTATCGCTGTCCTTATCATTATCCATCATCCGCAAACATGACTAATCCAGAGCTACCTACTACCACATCCACAAAAAATGCTCGAGTCCTCTCTTCTGTTTGTTCAAAGTGAAGATGACGAATATTTAAGCTTATTATCGGTTAAAAAATGAGCAAAAATAAAAAGTAATATATGCATTCTGTTTTTTACAGCTTTTTTACAACTTTTACGATCTCTTTGAGCAGTTAAATTTGCGAGTATTTTTGCTCTTCTTAACTGATCTGTCTAGTCTACTTTAATAACAATATTGAATGGAGAGCTAAAATGTTATTATTATGCTGATGAGTAATTTTTCACGCATTGTAGAATGCCATGCCCTTCGCCGCTTGGTCTTTGGTTTCTCCGGTCATTATTCCCCTCTCTTCTTCGTTCTGCCTTTTTTCTCTTTTTTTCTCTTTCTGGTTTATTTCCATTATTCCACAAAATGATATATCCATTTCTCCGCCGTTTTTTCTTCATCATTCCATCATACTGGTGGTGCTGAATCAGCCATCAGCAGACGCATACATTCACAAGGAATGGCCCTCGTCGAGCCGACTGCAGTACTTACTAGCTTTGTTGCCAGCGATATTTGAAAAATAAGTATATTACCCATAGTGGCTGATCGCCGCAAGTGTGCACGAAGTATATACGAAGTTGTACACTTCCATTCCAACTTTTCTACAGTCTGTCTCTCAGACTCACAGTCAAGTCTAGCGAAATTGAAGGAAAAAGTTGATAATCTATGTACATTATTTTATTATTCAAAAAACCAAGTTGTAATGCAACGTAACGTAGTGGAGTCGCCGTGTTGTTCGCTGAGCATGCATGCTTGTTGGTTTTTTTCTCGAATATGATATTGGGATATTTCGTTGGGCTTTGGTAATATCAAAGGATAAAAATTCCTTATTACTGCAAAGAGCCACACACATAGAGCTTTACTCTCGCTCTCGTTGATCTTGCCTGCTTCATTCTCCTACCCATCATCATCCTCCAAACCAAGTAACTATTAACTCGGTTTCCCCTTTTTGCTTGCTTGATAGATAGTTTCACTGCAAAAGACACATCGTCTTGATCGTCTCCACACAAAAGAGATAGAGAGCGAGAAGTAAGTAGACGGGGTATATAAAAATCCTTAAACAATTAGTTTAACTAATCATACGTATAATTGAAACTTAAAAACGAATAGCATTTTCATATGAATTAGTAGGAGGGGACGCGAGGGATTTGTGTGCATGCGTAGTTAACTTTATGCGTAATTTTTCATCATTTTTTGGAATGCATAGATCTCTGAGTGTGCTTATTTGTGTGTGTGTGAGTAATTGCTCATAAAAATTCATTCTATATCATTTTTGTTCATCAAGGTTTTCGGCAACGCGACTCAAGCACTTGCAGGAGCTGACTTGAATTTCTCACGGGTTCATTGTAGTCGTAACTTTATAGCGAAAAGCAGTTCATTGTCCACACACACTCATCGGAGCAGTTCCTCCTCCTAAGGATTGATCGATTGATCGAAGTAGAATTAAAGTAATAACTTTTGTCTTGGGCTTGCCAAACACAACTAAATAAGATTGGTAAGCGATTTGGGATTATAGTTGAATCGATTGATTTTTAGAGAAAGGTGATTGGTTTTGATGGCATATATATATGTAAATGGAGAAAATTAAAAATGTGTGTTTTTCTCTTCTAGTGACTGTCTTCCCAACTTCAGCAATAACAATGCCAGCCGCAACTACGACAACGACAGTTGCCCCTGAGCCACCGCAGCAACAATTGTGGTACCGGCCCATGGGAGACAAAGTGTTAGAGCCTTTCTCCTCCCCCATCACCGCAGCGGAGCATAAAATCCGTAATTTGGAGAAGAGAAAGCTAAAATTAGATCAGTACCGTAATGAACAAGCCGAAGGAAAGACTCTCAATGCCGATCAACTTGCCGCTGTCGCGAAATACAGTGAAGTCATCCAAGTTTTGGAACATAATCGGGAGTTGGTTTCATGCTTACGTCAAGTCCATCAACAAACAATTAAGTTCATCAAGCAGGAACTGAGGAGGGAGAATGCAGAAAGGAACAAATTCATTTTGACACTACAAGCCGGACTAGACCAATTTGTAAGAGTTTTGTATGCATTTGAATGTAGATATTGTAACCAGTTCAATCAACCATTGTGGCTTTTTGCTCTCTTGGCATCTTTGTTTAGGAGGACGTAATATAGGTAAACTGTAATTTTTTTTCACAGCAACATCCTAACGTTCAGAATGATTTTCTGGTCGGTGAAAACGGTGCGCAAAAGTTGAACAAAGAGGATCTTGTGGAACTGACCGAATTGTCAAAGGTACTGAAGCCTTCCTTGAGAGAACTCGATTTTGCTTCCAAGATTGAAACGGCGGCGGAAGTAGTTGCGAAGCTCTTTGGTAAGATTTTGCTTAAATTAGAAAATATATGCTGCTGAATATTTATTTTGACACATACAGTAATGAGTGCAGTAGTAAAATTGTTTGAAATTTTATTCCAATTTTTAGAAGCGAGGGGTAAAATTAACAATAGACCTAGCCAACAAGTCAAAACTCTGATCGACTCCATAGTTGAAAGTCAATATTTTACGTCTGGTCCTGCTACGTCTATTCCTATTGAAACGGTGGAAGAAATTGTCCCTCTCGCACAGGAAACTTCCAACACGGTTCATGTACCAGTACCCGAAGTCCCAATTGGCAACAACAACCCGGTGTCTGCTCAAATGATGGTTAGTCCGATGTACAACAATATTCCAGTATGTACAAATCAGTGATTTTGTAACTTTCACGTAACACGAGCTCTTATAATTTATTTTTTTTTATAATTTTCCTTTACGTTTAAACCAATTGATTTCAACAATCTGATTTTAACCGAATATTTTTAGATGGATCCAGCAGCGGCTTACAGTTTTATGCAAGAATCCCAACTAGAAATTGAATCCCCCCATATGGATCCTGCTGTTGTCGCGGTCTCCTCTTATGCACCTCCTCCACCACAACTTCAATCACAACCTGATGCAAACCATGTATTTCCCACTGATCAAGTCAACGATACAATGAATATTATTCAACCTGGAGTACGAGATTTGAATTTGAACCATAATATGAATTCCCACAACAATGGCGGTGATGACGAAGTAGAGGAATGGGAAGAGAAAATGCCTACCACATCTTTTAACAATAGCTCTTCTGTTAACGGGAACATGAAGGAGGAAGATGGTAAGATTTGCTCTATCTGAAAGAAAGTGAAATTTTTTTTAGGTATAGCTCATTAGGATTCTTCTTTTCGTTCAGGTAACGTAGACGAAGGCAATAGGGGATCTTTCCGTGGCAGAGGTGGAAGAGGTCGTGGGGGCGGTAGAGGCGGCGGTTATAATGGATACGGAAACTCAAGACCACCAAAGAGCAATAGAGGTTTCAACCAGAGTCGTTATTTCCGCGCTGATAGAATCGGCCAGTCTGATGCCGGTAAGCTAAACTTTAAATAACACCAAAATGTTCCACTTCACAATGTGTTTGGAATGGTAGGATTACAATCATAAAAATCGGGAATTTTTAGAAAACTTACTTATATTGTTTGCTTGTTGTAGAAACGGCTGAGTATAGAGGAAAGGGCGGCAGAGGATTTTCTCGATCATTTAGAGGCAACGGCAATGCACCTCCTTCATCTGCCGGTGGGCTACCACGTCGTGGAGGCCGCGGCGGAGCACCTAAATCTTTTAACGGTATCCATGAAAATCGCTCCTCAACTGAATAACCGTTGTCTTAGCAAGATTTTAAGCAGACTGGCTAATATGTTCTCAATTCTTTAAAATCAATATTTTCAAGGGGTAGGTGTAATAATAACGATACCATTATTATTATTGTTGTTTATTATCCATCATTCTACTAGTGGCATCATCATCATTTTACTCTCGTTTACGTACTATATTAAAAGTATGCAAGACGTTTGTCACATTATAGTTTACGTTACATACGTGAGTAAGAAATCACCTTCCGAAAAAATATGCCATTATCACTATTGTCATTATGTTAATTATTATTGAAGTCCTGTGTTTTGCCTTTTAAGTGTCCACGTAATCATTGTTCCTAAGTTTTCGATACTTGTGCATTTAATTTTGTAAATTATAATTTAAACGTTTTCGGTTATTTGTGAATTGGAATTCCGATTATTTAACTGCTATTATTCATTTTATTATCCCTGTTTCTGTTACGTTTCTTTTTATCAATACTCCTAATATTACCACAATTATCACCTTATTTTGTAAATTGCATGCTTTTTTGGTATAAACTTTTTAAATGCATATGTAAGAGCGTATACAGTAATAAAGATGAGAAAATGCAAACTTTTTCAAGCGTAAAGATAAATGAAAGAAACCAAGTGACTCAAAAAAAATTGATCTGTGCGCATACGTGAACCTGACAGTGCAGTAGCCTGCAAAACTGAATTCATAAATAATATACTACTTTCTTTGTACGTTGCTGTGGCGTTCTATAGTACTTTTGCATCATTCTTATTATTATTAAGTTGATATTTGTATTATTAAGACATTTCCTATGATTGCTCATCGCTATTATGTATCACTATCCAGATCAAAAACTCCTGAGCAACCTTTCAAGATATCAAACTCCGCAGCAGTTGTCTCTTTATCAACAGTTCTGCCTAATTAATTGCAATTATCATTACGATTTGAAGGTTGATGCTTAGTATATTTACGTACGATGACAAACCTATTATTCCATAAAGCGTATGTATGCTTAAACAATATAGCAGTGGCCTATCAATAGTTTACTACGTATCAGAAGTATATAGTATGAAAGTAGTCACTATAATAAATAGACGTATTCTCATTGTGCTTAACGAACTGTGCAGCGTACATGAACTCAATGATTTAAAATATTTCTATAGTTATAACAAATATGTATCTATCGGTAGACTATTGTGATGGTGATGGCGAGAGATGTTGTAGCACCTAGACAAACAAAGGCACAGTAAGGTACACACTTACTATATTAATGACCTGACCTGCTTGTAACGTCTGTACTGTCGCGTCACTGTACAAAGGTCAACTGTCAACAAAACCACATCTTGTACCTTACATCGACCAAAACTTGCCAACTTTTTCATATAATTCTTATTGCTTTTACGTATTGCACGAAACAGAAAGTTTATGCATTGTTTTCTCAAGTAAAATTAGCATATAGAAAAATTAAATAATGTCACATAAATAAAAAATAACGGTAAAAGTCAAACTAATGTGCTTTATCTACAATTGCTGGACAGAACGTCAGTTTTCGTATCTACTTGGTTTTTCATGTTGTTGGTATAGACATTGTTGTTTCCAGAAAACATAAAACTAATCTTTAAAAAGTTTCAAATGTGTTCAAACATTCTGTATTGAATTTATATTCTCTTGCATGAAGTTTTAATTTAAAAACATTCAGTCGCAATAATTGCCTGCCAATGTAATGGTCAACTTCCATTAAATAAAATATGTACGCTAATATGGTGAATAGATAATAATTTTCAACTAAAAGAGTTATAATCACGAGCCTACATTTTAATCTATGTACTTTGAATTATTAAAGCATCACCTGTTATGCTCAGTTTTACTTGAACTGTTTACTTTTATCTTAGCCTTTCATTCCAGGTTTCTAAATTGATGATATCAACATTTAGATGGCAAATATTATATTTTGTCAAATAGAAATTCATCCTTGCTTACTTGTTACTTAACAATAAATGACAATTAAATAAAACATTTTAAGGGGCGGCGGTGGACAAAAACGTAGATTGTGAGATTTTCTCTACTAATCAACTGCCAGGGTTAAGTTAAGATAAATAAAGAATTTAAATGAGTAATAAAAGATTATTGCGGATTGGTTGATTGAGCAAATCACATTCAAGCTCCTGAAAAAAAAACGCAGATATATACATTTCAATAGTCGGTATCAGTGAAAGCCATAATTCCATTGTTTCTTAAAACTTAACAAATTTTCTCATTAAAACATTCATTAATTCTTAATGTTATTGTACCGTTCGTTCTGCTGCGCTGATTAATCTTAATCAAACATTATTAAATGATACTTAAATGCCATTTGTCGTTGTTACTAATTAATATTGTTATAATTTTTACATGTATTAATGTAGGATAAAACCGTTGTTTATGCGTCAAGTCTACTAGAAAGTCGCCAATTTTTCTAAGACGAACAATAATGTTAACTGTAAAATTAACACAATTTATGTCTACATATTTGAATGATTTAAATCAAAAAATTTATATGTCAGTGAGAAGAAGAGACTACAACAGAGAGAATAGAGAAATAATCAGAAATTTAATCTGCCGATAGTAATAATATTGAATACACATTATATTTAATAAATAAATAGAATTCATGATGACTAATAAAAAAGTAAGACTAAACAATGTTTCATACATTATTTTCTACAGCCTTCACTTAATAAAGTTGACTGAAAATTAGGTCCATTCCATTAGAGTATGACACGTAGAAAGGTTAGGAAAAAACCATACATAGGTATATGGGCCCTTTTGTTGTTTTGTGCTCCATTAGCCATCAAGATTTGGGTGGAAATCATGGCCGAATCGCACAATAATACAATTCTTAGAATTTTCAACAAATTTGTTTGCTTCGTAGATTATTTCCGTCGTCGTCAGCATTTGCATTTATATTCATGTAGTATTTCATCTTACTGGACGTTTGACAACCTCAATTTCTCATGACTTTGCTCATTTCTGTCTCTCTAGTTTACCTTTTTATATTCACATATCATAAAGACTGCTGTTGGCAGTTTTTTCTTATTTTATATATTATCTTTCTGTAAAGACATAAATACACACACACAAGACTGCTTATTATCTCCCGGGACAGCAATTTGAACTCATCATAATTGATTGTTGCAAATTCAGTATTCGTTACAAAATGTTGGTGTTGGGGGAAATTCAAGTTGTAAAATTTAGTCCACTTACAATCCTTCAAAAGTATATATTCTTGCAACATATAGATGCGCTTTATATTCATTTATGCCTTATGCATATGTTTATTTCATAGTGATCAAATAAACTGCACATTCTGGGTTTTCGTTTCATACTTTCATGCTGTAATAAACACATTGTCAACTTTCTCTGCCATCACGATATGTCAAGTCAAATTTTGCTTGCATTCTATGATTGCAAAAAAAAATCTATAGGCGTTACAAACGGTCGTGACAACGGGGTACAAAAAGTTACGTATTTTCAATGAAATATGATTCATACAATGCATGACATCCTTGAACTAAATAAAATGAATCATTTGAGATTAAAAGAGTGATTACTAATTGTTCATTACACGTGCACCAATAATGCGGCTTTGTGGTCCTAGTAAATGAAGCATCAACGGCAAATATCAAGCAAAGCTTGTTACGTGTCGCCAATGTCACCGCAAAGCAAAAAAAATCCTGTTTTGCGTTTACGTTGTAAATAGCATAGGTACTTACTATATAATACTTTATCATTTGTCATTTCATGATAATAGAATCACAATCAGCTTCACCACATCTCTCCTTTCCGTCAAGCTCAAGCCTGTTCCATGTCTTGCGAGAAACTAACACAAACGAAATCATTTGCCGCAGCCTCCTCACTTGACTAACCTTTCCCAGTCGACAAACAAGCCAGGAGCAATTAATAAGCATCGGCACAGCAAACGTTAGTAGCCACAAGGTGAAGGGCTGATTGAAGATGATGATACCTTCGATAAAATAATAGCACCTCAAGAACCACGAATACAACAGCAATCATCGACAAGTCATAAACTCAAAGGTTTTTCTCCAAGAACAATGCAGCTTTCTCACATTACCCCAAACTACCTTCCAAAGTCCTGAGTGCTTTCTAACTATCTCTCGTTTTATCTGGCCTCTCAGGTTTTTATGAGCCGCATAGTTTCCCGACTTCATAGATAATGACACCTAATTTGAGCATGACACATAGTTTTCATGATAGTTATCGCTATAACAAAAGAAACAAATAAGGTGTGAGGATATAAAGGTTTGTGTAGTTTTTTCCTTGCTTGTAAAGAAGCAGTAGAAACAGCAATGCCAATACCGTGATCATTTTCATCAAAGAAAAAACAAGATCAGGCATCAGCAGTAAAAGCAAAAAGGTGGGTGTTATTAGTAGCGAAAGCAAGCAGTAGTAGTGCAGTTGCTCTACTAGTTGTATTTGTGTTTTGTTGACTGCGTATTAATATGTCTCTCTGCTCGTTTGTCTGTCGGTCGGAGTTCCAGCTCCAGATCCATTCCAGAGCTCTCTCTTTCTATCCAGTAGAGTATAGACATAGACTACACATGGAATGAGATGACGTGAGAGTGAAAATCTCATTCATATTAGTACATTGTATTGTTGTGAGTAATACCATGTACTTATTGTGCTTAATAATAGGAGCATCCAGCAACAACAACACTATACTCATTGCTTAACCCTTTTTCTCTTTTTACTATTTGCTTACTACAGTAACATGCATAATGCACAAACTAAACAGCAGCAGTAGCAGGAGCAATTGGCAGTGAATAAAGCAGCGGAGCGGATGTTCATCCTCACGTCATCATCATAAATCGCAACAATTTTATTGCTAGTAATAATAAATAGTAATTATCATAACGAGCAAAATTATTAGTGTATGCATATTGCGTAAATATAACTTTTATGTGATTTTTACAGTATAAACCTATTTCATCAGTCTAGAAATGGCCAAGTTCTATTGAAAAGTCGTTCAAAAGAAGTAGCGTTAACAGTGGGCCGAACACCGTTGCTCAATTCAATCATTCGTTCAGTACGCACAAACTACAAAATCCAAGGATGAAAGTGCTTTTCAAGAGAAAAGTGTCAGAAAATCGGTGAGCGAGTTATTAAAGCAGCATCATCTTCACCGGAAACTTTCACCCGATTATACACACAACACTTTTCTCTCTTTTGACAATGCTAGCAAGCACTAGCAACTAGTACTGCAGGAGCAGCATCTTGACAAATCGGAAACTGATCTCATTGTGACGTGAAGTTTGCAAGCCTCGGTTGTTGGAAATGACAATGTGATCTTTTCCTTGTTAAATATAAGCCGCTGGCTGGAAATGTCAAATAAAATGAACAATTTTATGAAGGCTATTTGATTCCTATATATGTGATGATGCGTATTTGATAATAAATGATTTGATTAATTTGACAGCCTTTTCAATAAATCTAAACTAAATATCTACAATTACAAATGTAACTGTTAAAGCTGACATTTTTTGAGATTATTTTCCAAGACATAATATGAAGTGCACATGTATCGTACCGTAGAATTTGCAACAAAAAAACATTGTGCGTTAAGAAAACAAAGACTTTTAGTCCCAACTAAATCTAGACATTACTAGTTGTATTACATGTTAGCGAAAAACGGTTATACGGTTATAGATTGAATCTTCAGATAAACTAAAATACTCAGTTTGGATAATCTGAAGGACTGGTGAAAGTCCGATAATAAATTATACTTGATTTGCAACTTTCTCCGACCATGAGCTGTAGCTCACTACCGCATCGCATCAAGTGGGGCCATTTCCGTTTAATACTTGACGATAAGATGCTGCCTGGGTATTTCTACAGTTATACAAAACAGTTAGCGTTAGTATCATTGTGCTATGGCTAAACGGGTAGGAAAGGATTGTTATTGGTTATATATGATTGTTGATAAAGGTGTTACATGTAGCTATTATAATATGTTATGAATTTATTCGAGTTAAAAACAAGTCAATGTGAATGCTACCACGGTAGTATCATAGTCAAAAAAAAGTAAAAATAGTAGTCGTTTATTTGTCGTTTGTCATAATAAGCAACTTAAATATAAAAAGACTAGTGGGATTCGCTACCTAAGTTTGTATGTAAATTGAAAATTGTCATTCATCCCAACTTGAGTACAAGATAACAATATGGATATAGAAAGAACATTTAGGAGGCAATCAGTAGATGTCGAAAAACGACTAGAAAGTGGGGGTGGTGATGCTCCAAAGAGTGATCCACAACAGCAGGATCCACATTCGTATGATATCGTGAAGGCAACTCAGGTATGAACACAAAGCATTCAAGATTATTAAGAACTAAATATCAAGCTACTATTGAAATTTTTATATTAATTTATTTCTTTGGCTGCAACAGTTTGGAGTGTACAATCGCTGCCTTCAATTGCTAAACGACGGGTTTGATGTAAATCAACGAGACAATGAAAACATCACACTGCTCCATTGGGCATCAATAAATTGCAGACGAGAAATAGTCAAACTTTATGTTGATCATGGTGCGATTGTTGATGCGTTTGGTGGGGAATTGAATTCAACACCATTACACTGGGCTACTCGTCAAGGACATCTTAGCATGGTGGTGCTTTTAATGAAACATGGAGCTGATCCATCATTACGTGATGGCGAAGGTTGCGCCACAATCCACTTGGCAGCTCAATTCGGCTATACGCCTATAGTTGCATATCTACTAGCAAAGGGAGTCAGTCCGGACGTGCAGGACAAAAATGGAATGACACCGCTAATGTGGTCCTCGTGCAGAGTTCAAAGTGCCGATCCCACCAGATTGCTCCTCACATTTGGAGCAAATACTTCAATTCAAGATCGAATGAATAAAAATACCGCCTTGCACTGGGCTATTCAAATGAAGAATGCAACGGCAGTGTCTCTACTCGTTCATCGTCACGCCAGTCTTGACATTCCTAATTCAACAGGAGAAACGCCTTACACTATGCTAAAGAAAGTTACGAAAAACGACTGGATCTCAAAATCGAGTGTCGACTTAGTGTTGGCAAAAAATGAGCGCAAACAACGGTCTTGTCTGCATGAATACAGACAAGATAAGGTAAATGTCTCAGATTGATTACTTACGATTAGTGGAATTATAATGCATACCTAATCAAATTATAATATAACGGAGATAATTAATCCAATTTTATAGCAACTTCGCAAATATGGCACTGCTGCTATACCGTTTGTTGTCATGTACGCACTAGGGGCCATCTTTTCAGTGGATGTATCTTTTACATGGAAGTTGATACTACTTGTTTTCCTATATGTCGTTTTTCGCGTTACAGGAAAATTTATTTGCGATGAGAGATTCATGTCTATTTTCCCTATCAACGTGTATTTGGCAACCAAGGTAAGCATTAAGCATATCAAGCGTTTTGCATCCAACTACCTTTTAAATCCAACAATCAAATTTTACCTTCAAGTTGCATCAATTGGAATCATATTTAATCATTAATTCCATTTTATTCGTGTTTCTAGTTTTGGATGTATGTAGTGTGGTTCCTGTATATTATGTCAGCTTTGCCAATTAGTGATACTTTAATTTTTGTGTCCTGCTCTGGATTATTATGGTACAATTTTCTTCGTGCATGGAAGGGTGATCCTGGGGTCATCACCGTTTCCGAGGATGAACGCTACAAGGTATTCAGCTCTCTACCATTCCTAGTAATATACCATAAAGAGACATACTATAAATATTTCATACTTTGCCGAAATTTGTTTTTACATGTATTTTTTCTGATTCACAGACAATTATTGATTTAGCTGAGCAAGATGGCTTTGATTCCAAATTTTTTTGTACTACTTGCTTGGTTAGAAAACCACTCCGTTCCAAGCACTGCTCTGTCTGTGATAGATGCGTTGCAAGGTAAGGACTTTTCTATAGTAATTAGTTAGTAGGGAATAAAGTACATGGCCGCTGTAGCTCATTTTTTAATCATTTTCAGATTCGATCACCACTGTCCCTGGCTTTCTAATTGTGTGGGCTGGAAAAATCACAAATATTTCGTCGGTTACCTATTTTCATTAGTGTTGATGTGCTCGCTGTTTGTTCTTGGAGCAGTAAAATTTCTACGGACAAAATGTGATCCGGACTGGAATTTTGTACAAATTGTTAGCTGTGAACCATGGATTACATTTATGTCATTACAAGCAGCTGCGCATGGAAGCTGGGTGTTTGTACTTTTAATATGCCAATTGTACCAGGTAAGTGTATTGCTAATTTTTATGTTGTGGTCGAAATCATATTTTCAAACAGTTTTACATTGTTTTACATTGGCATTGTTAGATTCTTTGGCTGGGTCTCACGACCAACGAACGATTAAACTGGACACGCTACACATATTTTAAAAGATTTGGTGCTGGTAATAATGGGGCCTCAACATCTCGCATGAGATCTCATGCCAACCCTGGCGTTGTCAAAAATTTCATAGACTTTTTTGAACTGGAGTGCTTCAGCCCAGACAAAACAGACTGGATTCGAACCTGGTCCCATCCACAGGATCAAGATGAGACCTCAGTTGATAGTCAGCCCTTACTTAGCCGGGATAAAAGAGATAGTTTTCAATTAGTCTAACAATTGCTGGCAAATCCCGGTTTTCACCAATGCAATCTTCTATAACAAAGAAACTTTTCCCATCCGCCAGTAAACCCTGTCAACTCTCCTGCCTGCCTAATGAAACCTGTGGACGAACTGTTTAAAGAAATTGCGTTTATAGTTGAAACTCTCGCTTATTACCGTTGGAAAGGTTCTCTCCTGCTCATACCTTAGCGCATGTGCAGTTTCTAGTATTTGTACTACCAATGAAATTCTACAATTATTATTGATATATTATTATGATGACGATGATGATGAGACTAGTCGTAGTTTATACTTTTCCATAAGAACAATGTCTGTCTGTATTGATTACTCTGAGAAACGAAGCATAATAATATTATAACCAGGTAAGATCCTAACTGTAAGTGACTGTAATTAAGATTTTTTTTAATGTACTAAACAATTGACTACCACAAAAGTTTTTACACTATCACAAATCCCTTCTCAATCAAAGAAATTATATTGCTATAAAGAAAATTCATTCACAGGTAAATAACGACAAAGTTCGCTACTTCTCTGCTTTGCCATAATAACTATAAAGTTGGTTTTAAATGGTTTCTGTTCACCACACAGCACATTTTTACTACTTACTTTCGAGTATGACATAATATGTCTCTTATTTTATGTGTTAATTTTCTAGTTTGCCAAATTTCATTTGTTATTGTTTTGTATAATTATTAACTTTTCTTGGAATATATCAAAAAGGCTAGTATAATTTTTTATTTTAAATGACTGAGGAATATAATATTATTAATGAAATAGAAGTAACGGTATAATAATAATAATAACAATATGAGTAATATTGATATTTGTATTAGTAATAAATATCCTTTATTTTTGTGATATTGACAAGCAAGCCAGAGCACATATACACCTTCACAATAGCTATTTATTTAAGTAAAATACAAAGTAATAAAGATTCTTTGTTTCGCACCTTTATAATATTATTATATATACCTCAAAATGAATAACCACAATGATGATTATGATTAAAATATTATATTTATGATGATTTTACCGTGAAAAGAAAAAAGTATAAAATAAACTAAAAAATTATTTAAACTTCCAGATCGGCAATTTGTTGATGTCGCAATTAATTTATGAAAAGGCATATATATATGATCATGAGATAAATAGATGCTAAATTAAACCAGAGAGAAACAACAATTAATACACTTGTTTTCAAATTTAACCGAGGCACAGATTTTATCATATACTCATTTCATTTTCGGCATTTCTGTGTGGGCATATTGGTATAATATGTAGATAGGTTTAATAATTGTCTTATATACTTACTCAACAAATAATTCCTGATTTACTATATAATATACTATTATAATGATTCTAGCATTTGTAATTCTCGCAACAATTAATAACTTTTTAAGGTTCCACTATGCTCATCGTGTCAGTTTAAACCTGAGATACATACGTATTTGATTACTACCCTAACAACGTGATTTACTCCAATGACAATTGAAATCCTCATCACATCAAAGGCTGCTTTGAATTTCAGAGAATTTCGCTTCACTACTAAATCACGGTAAGCTAAGGATATATTATAAGGATATTGTATATTTACACAGTATATATAAAATTAAAGTTAATTTACAGAGACATTATATAACCATGAAATACAAGTAAAGAAAACATCTTTAACGAAAAGGCACACAGACTTTCTAGCTATGCTTACAAAAACTATCAATGTCATTATTATTTAAATTAGTTATGATCGATCCTCTCCTCTGGTAAACTTTGAATGACATAGGATTCCAGCGACTATTAGTTTTTACTCTTTCAAATCTAACGTTACAATATATTTATCATGTGTATTACTTAATGATATAACAATTAAAGTATCTTAGTGGTTTATTATTGTTGGTGAATAAATCTATGCATTTTAAATTTAATTATTCACTTCTGCACAAACTATCTATAATATAATAGCAAAATGACTACAAAGGTTTTCATCTTTAAAAAATCATGACACCCCACTCAACTGGAAGAAACATAATAAATCATACTGATAATTTACCTTCATTCCTCCGAGCAACTCAACCATATAATATTAGGAATAACATGTGTTTTTCTCACAAAAATGAGCAGTAAATGTAATGTTTAGTATATCATTAAATACCATTTTCGCACTTATTACGGCACAGTCATCAACAATAAACATCGCCATTCAAAAGTCTTTCAGGCATCAGGCATATGCTTTCTATTCAATATTTTGTCTTATATATGCACTAATGCACTTATGCTGTTTTTTCTTCCTTTTTATTGCGTCCAAAAAATACCTTTATTAAATGAATAGTAAACTATCATGCTAATGCAAACTGCTTATCATTCTTATCTTCAAAAAAATTATTAGTTCATATAGTTATTAATTAATTTATCATTTGCATTTTTCGTATTATTTGTCTTAGAAAAAATGTAAACTAGACACACTTTAAAACAATAACCTCAATGCGTACATAGTTACACTTTAAACTATACTATCAAAGGCCGGTTTTATTATTAGTTAGAATAATAAAATGGCTAGCAGGGACTTCATATCACATCTCTTTTCTGGTTTGTAGGCTAATACGTTAAGTTTACAACGGTGTCTTGCTAGAAAATTTTGACGAAAGATACAAAAAGCATTCCTCAAAAAGTTAAACTTGGAAAATATAAATTGCCCTGCATAAAACTGTTTTCTTCTTCAGCTGATATCATTTAATTAACATATTACAGTGAATGTATTCAATATTTATTTGCAAAGTTTGGTGTGCTCGTGCTGATAATGAGTGTCTTGATTTGTATATCTTTTCTTGTCAGCTTGTCGCGTGCATTTTAACAGTATGATAAATGCAGAAGCAATCGGTTTTACAGTAACGTGTAATACAATATCAGTAATCAGTATAATGATAGGTAGTTCTTTTAAGAAGTGCATCGCAATATTCGCAATCGATTAATTATAAACCCAATACTTTTGTTTTGTAGATGCCTACTACTGTTTAAGTCTTAATTGGAATAATAATGTAGTTCTATTGAATAAGATCAATAATAGTGTATATACGGTTTCTGTATAGATAATACAAAATGGTTAACACGATTAGTTATTTTAGCGCTTGATAATTCGCCAGCTTAACTATGAGTTCAGAGTTAGCTGTTTCTTTAAGACAATTAATATTTACAAAAGTGGTTGGTTGGTTTGAATTTTACGATACATTCGTTTCATGATATTGTTGTGCATATTCTCTACAATATTACATATAAATACTAGGAACAATTATCATAACATCATCGCTTGGTTACCGCGCGACAATTAGTTTTTATAAATTCTTCACCACGTACGGGAACAAAATATTATATTTAAAAAATTAGAAAATAAAATGAGAAGTTCTTGGTTATGTTCACGGGATTAATTCATAAAACAACCAAAAGAATAAAACTTGAGTGATTTGGATCAGTGCACATCCACCACAACAAACAGCTAGTTTCCTATAGATAATTCATAAACACAGCAGTTGAAACAATAAAACAAATTAAAAACGAGTAGTAACTATACTGCATTGAATTTCCTTTTCTATTAAAATGCTAAACCTCTCTATCAAATCGCTTGCATAGCACCCCAGCAATTAATTACTGTGATTTCAAAGAAGAGACATTCTAAGAATACGCGACTATTCATTTAGCCGTTAACTAGACGAAAACGGTTATTATGCACAGTTTAAAATTCTTCATTTCAAAACATTATATCTATTTTAAATTTAAAAATAACTTTATATTGATTAGATACATACAGATTGGCTTTTTTTCAAGATTCTTTTTTCATGTTTTAAAGCTATAACGAACTCTTCAAATAGGTATAATGTAAAGTATATACGTTAGTTGCGTTCGTCGTTATAGAAAAAAAACACCGAAGGAACAGATGTTGTAATTTGTTAATTTTATGACGCATTTTTCATGTTTTTGATTTTTTACTTTTTAAAATAATAATGATAAAAGACAAGCGTCAATTTATTTTTATTTTCCTAAGGCATTCCGGGCTTTAGCCGTTTGTACAGACCGTTTTAACTGTCCAATTAAATCTACAATTTTAAGGGCTGGTCCGACCTTCATTCCAGTTAGGATTACAATCTGGTCCTTTGTCAGTGCCATTAGGGATTGACCATTAATTTTCTAGAGAAAAGATAAAAGGGCAAATGTAATATTGCTATATATTGAAACTTAAATAGATATGATAACCTTAACGATTTGTACTTTGACTCCTTACATTTCTTTGAAATAATTCGCTATGGGCACCACAATCGTTCGTGTCAAGAAATGTAACGACTTCCTGAGGTCCCCATCCGTTAGGATCCACATTTTCACAGCATCCTGGATTATCGGTTAAGCGAGGGATTATGTGGGTTGTTGATGATGATGGGCTTGGAGTAGTAATACCATTGTTTTCTGAACTTTCTGTTGACAATGTTCGAACCGCAGTAGAATTTACCTCAGTCTTTATAGAATCAGCTCCTAACTGTGAGCCATTGATTGTGGCTTCAATTGGGGTCAAAGATGCAAGGGAGTCGGCCGTCAATTTTCCCTCAATTTCAGTTCCAACATTAGTAATTGTAGATGTGGTTGAAGTGACCATACTTTCATCATTGTTGCTTCCGTCTGATGAGATTGCTGCTGTTGGCGTAGGCTGTCTACTGGTTACTCTATTTTCATTTGATTTCAGTTGCTCAGCTTGTTGCTGTAGTGAGCTCCGACGGGGCCCTGTTGCAATTTGACTGGCCTTTACGGGGACCGTGGTTGTCGGCGTAGGTACTTCCGATTTTTGTTGTTGATTCCCAGTCACCTTTCTGAAAGCTGATGAGGGTCCAGCTGCTGAAGGATTTTTCGCAGGTCTAAAATTATCAACAAAATACCCTTTAGAGTGAACGTTATTTGACATAGGTTTAAGTAGTAAAAGCTAAACAAATGGAAGCGTACCTTCCAGGACCGCCCGGCTTTCCTCCTGGTTTGCCGGCTTTGCCCTTTTTCCCTTTCTTTCCTTTTTTCACCGGTTGGACTGGCTTAGGCGGGGCACGCGGTGGTTCCAATTTGTGATTGACTAGCTCACACCAGCCAACAGGGTAAATATCTGGAGAGCGGGCATCCAGCCATTGGTCATACTCCTCTTCCCAGCCATCAAAATGAATTTTTAAAAGACGACCGACAATATGCGATATGGTAGCGACACATATTAGTCTAGGGTCCATGAGGTCCGCGGCCTCAACTTTCATGTCGACCTTAAACTTATGGTTTATGGCTTTCTACAGAAAGAGACCAATGAAAATGAATAACTTTGTAAAAAAAACACTTCAGCATAAAAATATGAGAGAACATTGCAATTTTACCTTCTGCTTAACAGGAGCGCGCCGTGTTTCAGTCTCACTCAAATAATCACTCCATTTGAAGGTGGACTTGTCATACCCGTATGGTGGGGTCAGAGTTATCCCATTTTCCTCGCAGAATCCACATGGGAAAACGTACGGGGAGCTAATGTGGTAACAAAACCAGTCGGATCCGTTTGCACTGGAGTCTTCTTCATAGCAGTCTACCCTAACCATGACATAACCTCTCCTCAGAACGTTCTTAATTGTAGCAGCACAAATTGCTGAGAGATTGAGAGGATCAATCGCTTCCAGCTTCATGCCTACTTGAAGATTCATTTCCTCAAACTCAGCATCATACGGTGTTGGAAGTAATGAAGCCGGCGTGTAGGACTTTGGAGCCACAATTTCGTGACCTATTGTTTTGGCCCAACCTTTCGGGTGGATAAGACGAGATTCCTCATGACACCAAAAACCACCGTCTTCTGTAGAGTCAAAGTATTCAACATGCAAACGTCTGCCTACAATTCTACGTACTGTGGCTAATCTAAGCTGGCAAATACGGTTCTTGTCAACGACTTCCAACTGATCCCCAACTCTGCAAAATTAAAAACAATTTAAAACAATGTTTCATGAACTGTAAGCGTAACTCAAACTGGAATGTGTTTGAGTTACGCTTTCTAAACATTTTTCCTTTTGTATTTTGAATTGATGTAAACGTACTCATATTTAGATTTCAAACTGCTTTGGACCTTGGCTTGAAAGTTCTGTGGAAGCGTTCGAGCTCCAGTAAGACGATTAACAAGGAAGTTCCTCCAGTCCGTAAATTTGCGAGAAATAGCTAAAAAAATTAAAACAAACTGTGTGTATCTAAAACTTGGTATGAGGTTGTGAAACTTTTATTTCAATTATACGCCAATGTCACTTACATCGCGGAGGAATTAATGGTTTCCCTTTATTTGCACACCAGCCAACATGATGAATATCGTGCGAACAAAGATTTATCCAAAAGTCCCCAGATTCGTCGTTTCCGAATCCCTCAAATCTCAAAAGAACAAGATAACCTTGAATTTTGACCACACTAGCGACCCAAAATGCAATCTGGTGGTTTCTGGGATCAATATCCTTGTTTTCCACTTCCAGTTTCATGCCCACCGTTACATTGTCCCACATTCGAGACAAGGGAGCCTTTGATTATAAAAAACAAGACTTATTCAAACTGTTTATTAAAGTATTTTATATAAGTTAGATGCTTGCTCACATGTTTCATCAATCCAACACTAGCAGCTTTGTAGTCGGGACTGTCAATCATAGTTTTCCAATCAAACGTGGGGTCCACTTCAACCTTTTTCTTCTTCTTCTTTGGTGCCCCCTCAGCATCATAATCATTGATGCTATTGGAAGCACTTGATGAAGATCGAACAGTTCCATGTTCATCCACTGGTGATGAGCACCTGGATGAGTTTCCATCCAAGTCTTCTGCGTCACTCGTTATGGGAATATTCGAGCGGCCCTATTGCAGTTTCGAACGAGATCACATTATTATTATCAATTACTGAGCTTATGAAACCATTAAATAATTTGATTCCAATTTATAGTTGCAAGATTTCAAATTAGATCATATCAATTTTAATATGTTAAAATGTACTCAAGTACTTGCAACGATCAAAATTTCAAAAGAATAAAAAAACGTTATTTCTCGGTAAATGAATCCCTCAAAATGTCATGGAACGGAGAGTCGATTCCGCCCATTTATTCTACTTTTTACTATGTTTCTATGATGCTTGCCATATAAGTGCACTTATTGTTCCTCAAATGAATTTTGTCTTTCTTAATGAAAAGTCATATTGAACAAAAAACACTCACTACATTTAAGTTATAAACTTTTATTTTTATTTTCTCTCCAGTTTTTTTCCAATGCCTGACATTGCAACAATGAGGCTTCAAAACTTCAGACAATGCCTTAATATTTTATGCCATTTTGGAATGATTTTTTCACTATTATTACAAGCAATGTAAAAATGTCCTCGATGAAAAGGTTTCTTTCTCAAATACACTGACAGACAAAGGGTACAAGGAGTTCATTATATCTTGCAAATTGATTTAGTTACCCACCTGTTGAGCACCATCCCCTTTCTTTCCCATTGTCTTTGAACAAGCCAGGCTGCAAAAATTCTTCTTCTTCACTTGAAATGTACGTTTAACACCAAGTCGACCACAGTTGTCGCATTTGGCTGTGTTAAAAATAAGTTTTTTAAAACTTGCAAGCAGTACCATATAAACAATTTATAAGACGTTTCGTATAATTTACATGGTACTTACCACTGTAGTCTTCTAACACCGGCGGTGCTGGTGAATCACATGAAGGTCCTGCAGCTCTCTTGCCGGCAATACCATTGGAGCTACTAACTGCTGAAGCCGTCGTTGATAATGAGGATGATAATGGAAGAGGAGATGTCGACGTTGTACTGTTAGGTGAAGTCACAAGTGTAATTGATACACCGTTACTAGCCAGTGCCGCCGTATTACCACTCCAGGAAGTAGTGCCAGTTGAGGAAGATGAGCAGTGCGCACCGAAGGAGGGAAGTCGGGTAGTCTTACAAATGTCTAAATAAAAATTAAGAGCAGTAAGTTTATTAAATACTGTCAGTAAATTGCATTTTAGTTCCGAACTCGCAAGAATCACTTTCTTTAAACTTTTTATCACTGTAAGCCCTAATTTACATAAACCCTATCTAAACAATTTTATTTAACCACCTGACTCTCCCTGCATTTCTTTCAGTGCATTGTTCGAAGCCGTACCAACCCTCGCTTGCATTTCTTTCTGTGCATTGTTCGGAGCCATATCAACCTCCCCCTGCACTTCGGCTTGCTCAATGTTAGGAGCAATATCAGCCTCCCCCTGCACTTCGGCTTGTTCAATGTTTAGAGCCACAACCTCCCCCTGCACTTCGGCTTGTTCAATGATTGGAGCCACAACCTCCCCCTGCACTTCGGCTTGATCAATGTTCGGAGCCATATTGGCATGCTCCTGCACTTCGGCCTGTTCAATGTTCGGAGCAATATCAGCCTGTGCCTGCACTTCACCTTGCTCAGTGTTTGGAGCTGTACCAGATTCTACATCACCGTTACCATTTTCAGAGGACGATATGCTATAGTTATCAGCTTCACTGTCACTGCTGTCGTCGTAGATGACGGAAGGCTTATGCCTTGCTGATGCCTTCAGCTGCTCGCGATACCTACGCATATCTTGCAAGTGAAGAATCCCCCACGATGGCTCTTCTTCATATATGTCCGGAGACCTGATTGTAGCACTCCCAAATGTATACTCCATATCGTGATCTAAATCTTCTTCGGTGTCGAAAAGATCTCGATCTATAAGATCTATTATCTCCTCGTCTTCTCCTTCATCTAGCTCGTCTTCTTCCTGTAGCTCTTCTTCTCCTTGCCCTAGAACCTCTTCCTCTCTCTGCCCTAGACCTTCTTCACCTTCCTCTACTCCCACTTCTTCACTTTCCTCTACTCCCACCTCTTCTCCTTCCTCTACTCCCACCTCTTCTCCTTCCTCCATTCCCCCCTCTTCTCTCACTAATATCCCATCTTCTGCTTCTACCTCTATTCCCTCGTTTAACCCGTCGCCATCATCTAATCTATTCTCCATTTGATCTTCTATTTCCATCCTTACGTGTCCTTCCTGTACTTCCTGTTTTATCTCCACTAGGATTCCACATACCCCATCCCCTATTTCTTCATTTACTCCCCCTGCTCCCTCATCTATGTCCCCTACTCTCTCATCTACCCCCTCGCCCTGATCTACTTCATTCTCTGTTCCATCCTCCACTTCATCTACTTCCATCCTTACTTCTTCTTCTAGTTCCTCCTTTATTTCCACTAAGATTTCATGTACCCCATCCTCTAATTGCACATTTACTTCCCTTGCTCCCTCGTCTAACTCTCCTTCCTCTACATCCCTTACTTCCCCCTGATCTACCTCCACTACTTTTTGGTCCATTTTAGGACCCTTACTGATTTCTGCTCCAAGGTTTCTGATACTGTTCAAATTTTTCAATTAAAGATGAGAAACGGGACAATTTGTGATTTTCTACTCTTTCCTCTCGAAAAAGAAAATGGAGAGTGATACCAAAGATGGTGGGTCTAATAGCTTCTGGTTTCTTTTGTGCAGTGTGATTGTGTGATGTAGTTCCCCACGATATAATATATGCATATCTATTATGTATTTATCCTACTAGAAAATTATTTTTTAACTAATGGAGGGTTCCCGATGAATGCAAAAGTGTTAAATGAAATGCTTCATCTTTATCTACGCATCTATCTATCTTGAAGTTTGCTCTGATTTCTTCTAGATGTGTGCACATATCGCAATATAACTTATGCATTAATAAGAATATAATACTGTCAAATATGTTAATCAGCTCGGATTTTACAATGCAGTATTGTGTGCCTTTCTGTCTCTTTCATATTACTTTTCATACATGAGTTCGTGACAAAGAACGTGCCAGCTACTTACCACACCACCAGCATCCATTAAATTTAAACAATGACATCATTCATCATATTTGATATTGAAAGAACTTTACTGTTGTGAGGATACCATACCAAAATACCTACTTCAACTCTTTCTTTGAGTACAGTTATCGAGTTATCTCACTCGCCAGAAAATTTGTTTTGCATTGAAAACTAGAAGTTCAGTTCTCCGATTCTACAATCCTCCTTATGTCATATGACCCTTTTTAATCGAAGTGTAAAAATGTATTTCTTAAAAGACGACACGTACAGGCCAGGCGGCGGCATTGCATATATGCATACTTACAAAGTTAGTTGTGCGTGCAAAAGCACAGGCCTAGGATAGTGTTATAATTTCTGGAAATATTCAGCCAATGCTTTGAAGACCTCAACGGGCATCGACATCCCTCCATTCTGGCCCCTCATACACTATGACATTGCAAAGATTCAACTAAACACAAGTCAAGTGTAACTAACTAGCTAATATACATTGGAACAATACCTCATGTAACTTTGCTCTTTTACTAAATATGTACTTGTGTATCAACACTATGACCGTCATCTTAAAGGCTTTGAGAGAAGACTACTGATTTCATGTCGCCAACTTCTCAGTCAAGTCAGCATCATACTGGCTTTTCTATCGTTTACTCACCATCAGTAATTCATTAAAATCCTCTCCTCTTTCAATGCTTTCCTATTCCAATGAACATAAAAACTTATTTCTGCCCTTCTGCTTTTAAAGCCTTGAATTTTACTGGTCTTTGTTCTTGTCACTCGCATCACAGAAACAGTGACTCGGTTATTAAATATTTTCCATTCTACCATTCCCTCCATTTATTAATGTGCTCTTACCTATGGCGTCATTACGATGGATATGGAACGACAATACGAGCCACATTAATAGGCAATATCTATTCCACGTCGTTTTCATCTATTTATTTGTTCCCTCATGTTCTGCAAAGAACGTCAATGATTTATACGTAAAAGTAAATGAATGTCTAGGATGTATACAGTGAAAAATAAATTGTGATATTCCGAGCTATTTTTAAGGTGAGTCTTAGTAATTTTTCTCTTTCGCTACTAGAAAGGAAAGTATCGTCAATCACATTATATGCTTTTGCATCCATATGGAACTTTTACATTTCTTTTTTTTACGATTTAGCAAACTGCAAACATGAAAGTGTAACTGTTTAGAATACTAGTACTGCTAAGAGAATTTAATGTCTAAAATATCGAGATACATCCCTAACCTATCCCAACATTAGAGTAAATCAATGGCTGCCGGTAATTAACGCTGACAAAATGCATAATATTAATGAAACAATGATAAAAATCATGGTAAAGTAAATGATGTGGATTCAAGCGAGTGGTGATGATATGGAACTCACCAGTAATATTCATGGAAGCTTTGTCATCCGAACTAGCCATTGTTGTAGGTTCAACTGATAACAGTGCTTTGAACTGGTTTTGAGGTTCCGTCTATTCTGATTATATTTGTCATGATGACTACAGCAACTGGCAGCTTTTTAAAAGTGGCCGATGAGGATAATTAGCCTTGATGTCTTGTAAAACACGAATCACTTTCTACCAACATAAATTAGCGTTAAAATTCAATAGGTATACTGTTCGGATTATTTAGTTCCGTTAGTGGCACTTTTTGGATGAACGATGAAAGATGCTACTGATGCAAACACGCTTAAAATAAACGTTCGTTTTCAAATCATGGACTCATGACTCATCATCATCGGATGACGTGACGCCTGTTTGTCCTCAGGTTGATGATAACAGCGCGGATGGTAGAGAATAACTTGGAGAAAATTTGCACTTACACTTTGATTACTGTTGGAAATCTACATAAAATGTTGGTGCAAATGTCAAAGTCCTGTTACACACACGACGCACCATGAATGAAATCCATGTCTTGAAAGTTGCAATGCTGTTTGCCGCTACAATTCCAGCGTTTGCGTCCCTGTTAATAAAATCCGAGAAATTTGTTTAGTTGCAATAAAGAGTTTAATGAAGACTACAAAATAAACATCAAGCAAGCGACCACACATAAAGAGGGAGACTAGAGTAACTATAAAATAATATAATATGATGGCGGATAGGTTCTCCAGTTTTATAGCAGCGTAATGCAAAAATTGGAGAGAAGCGAGCAGTATAGAGCAGAAAGCAGTTGCGTAACCCCATTTTGGAAACTCCAATATAATAAACACGGTTAGTGTGTAACGTAACATACTGGTTCCATTCATCCAATCGTAATCCTCATCCTCTCAATATTGCTCTCTTCTCATCTTGATCATCATCACATCATGAGAAACATGAATTGCATGCATTTATTTTGCCTCTCGCATAAATATTAAATGCTGTACTACTATCAACTAGCCAACACGTAAAACATTCTTCCAAAAACAATTTCATTGCAGTTTGCATTTATTTTATCCAGAAAAGCAATAAGTGTGACGGACACTAGTCCAGACCAGTCTTTCCCTAACATCGCGTCGTTGTGATAATAGCATCACTACACAATAAAGCCATTATAATATATGGCGTTACTACATCCTTCCAATAATCCAGTAAAATAAAGATATGTATGTTACGCACGCTATATTGATGATGGTAACGCAAATATTAAACCTTGCAACTCTACATGTAATAGCATCTCTTTCAAGAGCCGCAACTTCTCTGACCAAGTAATATGCAATGTAATCTTTACCCTTTTCTTGTCTTGAGTTTGTCTTCTTGACTGACGAGATAATTTTCGACAATGACGAGAATAGAAGTAGTAATTGCAATTCAAGCGGTGAGGAAAAAAGAGAAGCAGTGCACAACAGCATGCTATTTATAATATAGTCCTTTTATTTCTTTTGTCTGTAAACCTTCTTGCGTAGAAGATTTATGGAATATTTGACTGACTGGATTGACCACTCGCTACTGTGGAAATGACTTGGAGCACGAATGAAAGACTGATATCATGTCTGGCCATTTGTATGTGATATCAGTTCTCAGTCAGCACAATAAAAGTAACCGCTCTCCAGTGCCAGCCTCCACATCTCATCGTCCAGCGTTGAGATAAGTTGCCACTTATGAAATTGACCCAATGCTATTATTTGTATTATAGACAGAAGTAGATCTCAGCAACTGAAAAGGATCTTCATGAGCGGTAAACAACAGACACGGCTTTAATGGGACAGGTTTGGATTATATGCATGATGTTCTTATTATATTATGGTTCAGGATAACTTAGAGTTTGGCGTAGAGCATTTGTAAACAAAGGCTCCAGTATTTATATCAGCCTTTAAGAGTTAATAGAATTTTATAGTTAAGTAGACTTGATTGTCAGACAGATAATAGCTAGATTCATGTTATTCAAATGAATTTTGATTTGAAATCAAAAACCTTTTTGTACATTTTACAGATCATGACCTGACATAAATGGAGATTTACCTTTATCAACTATTACTGTTTTATATCAAAAACAGTTTTATGCAGTTTTACAGGAAAATTTATCAATTAGGATTACTTCGCTCGTGAGTGTAACGTTCATGTACAATGTCATCATGACAAAAGGGGGACATTTAACGTTTGTGTCTCAAATCTCAAAGTACGATCGTCGATCATTACCTGCGCACTCATATCTTTCCTGGAAGGATCGTAAATCGTTGTGAAGCATCTTTTTAGAGCATGTACATTCGTCATAATCACATCTCTAATCTTAAATGTAAATATGTCGCCCGTACATCCTCCTTACTCATAACTATTTATCATGGTAATAAGTACGGGGCACAAGCACAAGTAAAAAATCAATCAGCCAGTTATGTGGATCATTTACATTTCTTCATGAAAACTCCACACTTTGTTAACAACTTTTTTAATCTATCGAGCAGTTACATTTATAATTTCATAAATGAGTCAAGTGGAAAGAACGATTACAAAATACTCTGCCATTATACATTGCTATATATTTGTAAGAATGACTTTCTTTTCTGTCGATACTGTAACATACTATGTAATGATAATAATACATCGTTAAGAGATTATGTAAAAAGGGTAATCATGGTAGCATAAGTAAAAGATAATGTTTTGCAGAATGCGAGTTAAAGTTTTTACGGCCATTAAAATAGAGCTTAAGAGCAGCAATAAACTACAAGGAATAATAAGAGCATCCGCATAATCTCAAGATAACATGCGACTTTATACAAATGTCATTATAATGCACAGTTCTTTTCATTCAAATAAACTCACCGTAATGTCATTAACCAAAACAAATAACAAATAACATGGGGCTCAGAATATCCAAAGGCTTAAACGTTTAAATAATTGCAAATGTCTCTTGTTCCAATGTCCATTTACAAAAACAACACAAATGACTTACTAAAATTCACTTTCACCAAAGATTTAATAAAACTCTGCTTTTATTTTCAAATGACTGAATTATTCTCACTGTTAATATTCCTAGTGTTCGCATTAGTCTAATTCACACTTCACACCACACACATTCGGAAGACGCTTGATTTTGATTTGTAAATGCTTAGTACTTTGCTTTTTACATGAATCTTGTGTATTAACAAACGCAGTTAATAAGTTGAGATTAATGAACACAGCTTCTTTCTAGGCAAGTAGCGCAAAGACGTAACTCCACGACTGCTCTGCCTGCAAGCTTGTTTTTATCGTTATTTAGCCGAATCCACACACAATGCACTGTGTACCTATGTAAATGTCAAATACTTATAATGACGACAGAGTGCCTTTGTAAAGAAACTGTCTACAAAGTTAAGACAAGATTATAAATTTTCCAAAAACTCTAGTAGATAACAAACAGGAGCATATCTTTAGAGGGCATTTTGTTGTCAAAATTTAAATGCATAAGTCTAAAGAATTTGAGTAGATTAAACAAGCTCCTTTCAAGTTCATTCAAATATTCTGAACTCTAGAGATAAGAACTGATAATATTCATCTAGTTATCGTAGCTTGTCATCTGGAATGCAATGACGAACAATTTGCTTTCATTATGGATCAATGCAACGAAGATATTTCTATTTTTGCACAAAACCACAACTGTGTCTTTCTCATTGGAATTTTTAATTGTATTAGTGATCTTCATATTATCATCCAGTGTAAGCTAAAGCAGGGACACGACGTCGCCATTTCCACAGGGAAACTTGTATTATTTCATTCCTACATATTATTCTCCTCATTCTTTCCTTTTTCGTCACTTTCAAAGGAAAAAAGTCACTCAAACCATTACGCAGATAAAATGCTTGCTTGCCTGCTGCTCTTACTTTGCTTTAATTCTCTCAAGTTGCTACTTCACTTCTTCCAGAGAGAACTCCACACAGCAGCACAGCACCGTCACCAAGTAAACTTGACAAAAATTAAAACAATTTTGTCAAAGGCAATACTGTTGGAATACAAATGATCTTTACATTTGATATAAAAATGTTCCTTTATGCCAGAATCTTTACTCCAGTGTTTTTATGCGGCACATAGTAATAATTATATTCTCATGATGTATGTTTTTGACTGTGCTGTCAATTTCTTAAACTTTTTGTTTGTTTTTTAGTGGAGACTATGAACAGTCTTTTAATACACGCTACATGATCCCTGTTTCTTCCTTTCCTTTCTCTTGGGAACCAAAAAGGTATTCGAGGGAACGAGGTCAGGTTTTTTATTATTATTTTTTATGTTTGTTGCCGCACAGGCATATAAATTTATGCGGTCTTATTTGTGTATCCTTTTTTAATCGCAAACAGATTGAGAGAGAGAAGGGAATGTAAAGAGAGGACACACAAGAAGAAGAGCAGAATAAATTGGGTGATGTGATTGTTAGGATGACGATGTGATGTGAGCAGCAGGAGAAAGAAGAGATTACAAAATAGGTAGTTGGACATTCATCCCATACATAATAATATCATCATCCTGTCATGCATTTTACAATGCTCTCTCTTTTTGAAACTCTTTCTGTCTCTCAATATTTTTCCCAAGCAAACGAAACAGCGATGTGTGCTGCGTACTTCTTTCTTTCTTCCATCTTACTACAACTACTGCTTATTTAACTTGGCTCTTGTTTTTTCTTGCGGTGAATGTAGCAAGGATTATTATATATAGCATGTATGGAAGCGAACACGGTGACGATTACGACGACGACGACCTAATGCAATAATATGGAGAAAAAGGAAAAAATATCAACATCATCAACATTGTCATGAGCCAGCGGCAGGAGAAAAAAATGATGAGATGAGAGAGTATATTCCTTTTTAACATTTTAAATAAATAACAGGGAGGACGATGACGGTACAAAACAGTGTTTCTGTGAGAGAATGTATGCGTGTAGTTAGTAGTGTGTAAAAGTAGTAAAGTACGAAAGAAAAGGTAAGAAAATACGGATGAAATGGATTTTTGGATTATTTGTTGGAAGGTTGGCTGCTTACTTATTTCGTAAGTACACACACATTTGTACAAAGTGTGTAAGGTTTTGTGTTGCATACACACACAACTTACAAACTTACAATACAACAAATACAAAGAAAAAAAGAGTTCGTTGTGTGCTGTGGAGTATTTTGGTGGGTTCTATTAGGAAAAGGTGTAAAAGGAAGAGAGAATATCCACTGGGAATACCTCTGTTATTGTTATTACCTGGTAGTGCTAGCAAAAGAGATGAGCTGATGGCACTTTAAAGAAAAACAGATTCCTCTGTGCCTCTGTCAGAAATATTAGGAGAGAAATGGATTGGAAATCCCTTATGGAAATTGCCTTTTCTGAAAGCAGTCAAGGGCTCGATGACTGCTTTCACAAAAGATCACTAATTACTGATGGTCCGAAGAATCAGTTCATCTTTCATTTTTCCTCGCTAGAAAATTTTTCTCTCTCTTCATGATCATTTTCCTGGATAATTTGTTTCTCTCTTCATGACCATTTTTCTAGACTATTTGTTTTTTTTCTCGATACTTTCATATTTTCCGATTAGTAAAATTATTGCTTGAATTACCATTTTTACCATATTGGTACGTAGGCACATACACTAGGTACTTATATAACCAGCGAGTTTGGGAGGAATACACTCTAAAAATGAGAAGATGAGGATGATCGTATAAATATAAATGTAAGCGGAGAGACATGCACAACACACTTGTTATTCAGTATTTAGTCAGAGAGAGAGAGAGAGATACGACTACGAAACAACGCTGAAAGTGTATGCAAGAAAGGAGGAGGAGGGCAGCTATGTCGTGTCGTGTGTCCGTCCATCTCGTCCTCTTCAATGCTAAACACAATTCCGTTGTGATCGTGATGATGATACGATAGCGATGGCAATATAGTTTCAAGTTGTACGCGATTCATATTGCTGTTGTTGTTCTTGGATGCTTGGATACAACTTAAACTCATGAAATGACAATCACATTTTAACAGTGCGAGTCCATGTTAAAACTTGAAAATGAACTGAACTTGCACGGCATATTATAAATTTTACGAATACAAAGCATTTTGGTTCTCTCGCCTTGATAAAAAGAACCTATGCAATACAATAATACGAAGAAAAGTTTCTCTTCATGATTATCGTCAAATTCAAACTAAACTTATAGCATAGGGACAACAATATCGCGGTTGTGTTGTCAAATGTCCATTTCGGTTCGAGTCAGAGTTCAGTCAAATCAGAAGTGATGCGTTTGATGATACAAGAGAGAATCCATAGAAAGAGAAAAGGAAAGAAAGGAGAAGGAATGAAATAAATAGACATATGAAGAGGAGCTTACAACCGTATGCTAATACTACCAACTGAAAATACAACAATAAAAATACGCTTGGGAGGAACATTTATAATAAATTATGTATGACATTGCATACGCAGGGTCTGATGATGGTACATTCAGACAAGACAAGAGTCTAATATTTAGGCAAGTTAGGATGTTAGGATGGTCGCAAACTCAAAGTCAGTAAACTCTTCGAAGACAAAAAATATTATGACAAAAAACAAACATGGATTAGGTCCGCATAGAATAGAATTAGATAGTCGGAGAAAAATGAACAAACATTGATGAAACATGAAACCATGTTTTACTTTTACGCTGTGTGCTTGCTACGATACTGCACAAAGTAAAATATATAAAATGGGTAATGCGACATTGGAGTTGTATGAAATATTACGCTTGCATGAAGAAATTATGTTGTGGAAGAGAAAAATACTGGACATGTCAAAAATAACACACAAATCTGAGAAATGAGGGTAAGAATTAGAGGAATTCAAGCTGCCTTTTCGCTAACAAAGTATCAATTACCGTATACAATATTATTATTATGGCGTTTCGCTATTTATTTTGAGATTGCAGGTTATACTTTTGCATGTCGTATGTTATATGATGGTTCAATTTTTAACGTGTAAACCGTCATCGTTTTTTCTTTTTATTAGTATTTTTCAGAAAGTCTGCTGCTGGTACCATCATTAAAATCCTTCTCGCCTCCTCCTCTTCATTCTATCTTCTAGTTATGCATACGTACATTTCTTTTATAATATTATAGGTACCTTCAATTCATAATAGTATTTAAAACCTAAGAAATATGGGCATATATTAATCACGACATTCTGTTGTGGAAAATGAAATGCCTTTTGGCAGATTATGTATGATGATGACAAATATTTAAACAATGGTTCTGGGATCTCAATTCACTCTTTGCCAATATGGCTGTTCCGTCGGCAGGTGCAATGTACGCAAAGCGTCTAAATACGGTCAAACAATAGGATGACGATGTATAGATAGATGGAGAAGAGGTTGATGAAACAGCGCACGGGTACGAATCCTTACACTGCTTTATTGAGTTGTGGTTTCTCATATTCATAGATTCGGCGCATCTGCACAGGTAATCCAAGTGCATTCATCATTTTGAGTGCAATTCGGGACGGGATTCAAGTGGCAACTTGTCGACGTGTTCTCAAATCTATCTGATTTTAGAGATGCATAAGAAGCATACTTCCAGAGTTTATTACTCTTTAAAAGCAAAAAGTGCAAATATGTCAAACAAAGTTTGGTAGATAATTTCTTACAAAATGCATGTGATGCATGCATACTTCAGGATCAATTAAATATTTCAACAAGCAATTTTCGAGTGCTTGCACAGAGAAAACAGAATACGGTAAACTTTGAGAAATGACTATCAAATTAGATACGTGATTATTATGATATGACTGGCATTACTACTATATCAACTTTTTTGCGTGGGTTTATTTCGCCGATTATGAAATGTGCAACTTTCTCTTGGTGAAAGCTTGTTCATCCATACGGAGATTTGGCATAAAAATAATACTCTTGTTATACAACATATTCTACTTTCTCTTCAAAGAGTTTTGCTCCAGCGGTCGTAATCGTAACAGAATGATGGCGGCAGAAAAGTTATCCAAAGTTTATTAGAAAACATACAGGTTTTTATTAATGGCTTTCCGGAAGTAAACATTTCATAGATCATATTTTACAATTTTAATAATTAAAGTAACCCGCTTGTTCTCCATTTGTTCTCACATGTACACTCTTTAACATTTTGATACCATTTAAAAAATGTAGTCCCTGTCGCTAAATATACATATTATTTTATTTTATTTTTAATGCTGAATTAGCAGACATCGATGCAATTTGAAAGGGTAAAACTAACATCTGTCTCATATATTTATTTTATTATCAATTTATGACAGTAATCTATAACTGAATAGAGTACAATCTTGTGTTTCACTTTCAACTTTTCAGATAATTTTACAAACCGTAAACATAAAAAACTGTGAATTACTCTCTATTATAATGTTTATTGTGAAACTAACAAAAATTACTAAATAAGCGCTGTTTAAATTACGGAAGATTTAGACTTACTCGGTAAACATTATTTTTTATCAAATAAGCAATAGATAACCCGAAAAGACAGTTAGCATTGTCATTTTTCAAGAAGTTCATGTTTATTTCTTATTTGTTGTGTTTATAAACTGCACAACTAGCTATTAATCAACAAAGAGTTTATGTAGGTATTATTACAAGATCATTGTCTTGTGTTGTGTCGAAAAACGAGAGATATAAAAGAATTTTTCTGTACTGAATCGTATAAAAGATGGCAGTGATACGTCGTCACATATTACTAATACATGTCAATTATTTTAACTTTAACACATTTAGACACCTAAATTAATTTAGAAGATGATATTTCTGGACACACATAATTTCTTCTATTCTTTGAAATTGTACAAATTATACTTAAATGCTAGTAAGCCCCTACATTTAAGATTCATGATATTATTATCAATGTAATTATGATGGATATTGTCGTCGGGAAAAGTACAACTTATGAGATTTATTGCATACAATTTCTCTGGTGTAAGTAATTGGTGCTAAAGAATTAGTATATATTATGTGCTGTTAACTACAGCTATCTATAATAGTTCTCTTGTTAACTGATCTAAATTACATTTTGTTCCGGATAACAACTATATCCGACAAAACCGTCGAAAAAAGAAGTTTTACGATTAGTAATTCTCAAAATTAAACTTCATAACGAAGCATAAGAATTCCGGTAGGTGCTCATTCTTTTCAAAATCCCTTTATCTATCTTTCAAGACTTTTTCGTTTCAGTCTTACTCATTCCAATAATCCTATTTACAAAATCTTGCCTGTCTCTATAATGCCTGGTTTCCTCGTATTCAGTAATTATCTCCAGTTTCGGGTTAAATATCTTACGTTGATTTCTTCCAATACCATTGTACAACAAGAACCCCTCCCAACTTTACCGTTACATAGGTACGCTGCGTTACCCAAAAAACAAATCGTACAATATCAGAACCTTTCGTTACAAGCGTTTCTCAGTCCAATTTCTTGATGCCGCACATGATGCGATTTTAACAGGAATTGTTATGTCATTACTTTATTTGCTAAATAAAATAAAATGTAGGTATTTAGATATAATACTATTTGTTTTTAGACATTATTGGTTATCCTACCACCACCGACAACGATTTTCATCTTTTGAGGTTAACCTAAAAGAAATATTATTTAAATTTATAATTTCAGTTACTAGTTTTTAGCAGGACACCTTAATTTTAACTTTATGAAAATTGCAAGAAAAATTGCGAAGGATGATACTAGTAAACTCGGTATATATTAGTTAAATATGAAATAGAACAACTAGATAACAATATATTTATTATTGAAAAGTTTGGACAAGGCTTTCCAGTTAGTTTGTATTTTGTTGTTAATAATCTGTAGTTATTCTAGGGCCTTTCCATACAGTATTTTACTCGAAGAACACAGCTTGTGGCCATTTGTCGTAGCAGAATTCTATTGTGCATCAAAATGTTTGTGAATATTTTATTCTAATTCCGCAAACTCAGTAGCAACTAACTAACTGTATGTACAATTATTGTGTGATCATAATTTTAAAATATGATGGAACTGAAATTTGAAATGTTTTTAAGTAATTTGCATCTTTAAAACAATCCATTGGCAGTTTTATTTTCAATGATGAGGAGAGAAACTCTCAACATGTTTATTTGTTGGGGTTAGAATAAATCCAAGAAATTTCTTGAAACATGAATGTTTGAATGAGAACGATAAATAATTATTTTAAATGAAACAATAATAATATGTTGAATGTCAGCTTTAAAAACGCATTATTATGACCAGTAAAATAGTAAAATCAAATGGTGCAAATTGGTAAAAAAATATGCCGACTACGATTTATGCAAACGATTATAAAATCAGTAAAGCAAATATATGGTTTCCAATCATTTATTTCTTTCCGTCTTTCTTAAAAGATATATCATCTCTTCGCCATAAACATAGAAACAAAATTAAAGCATGCTTTCTCCATATTTCCACAATGTGGTTGACAATTGTAACTTATCAGACCATAACATAATGTCAAAACTGAAATGAGTTAGATGAAGATAAATAGCGGATTTATTTGAATCGAAATGGTCATGCAAAAGAAAGCATACAAGTGCCTAGGGCAAGGTTGGTATTAAAGGGATTAAAAGAAAATTTAAAAGCAGTTAAAAATTTTCTACAATAATAAATCAGTTCTCCATCATTCTTATCAGTATCGTCCCACCAATCGGTTACCGAGGCTGATATAAATGAATTTGGTAAAAATGTTATAGATAACATTATTTTGAAAATGAGCCATTCCTCATGCCCCATTTCGTTTCTTAACACGCTATTTGTTTAATATAGAGTAGTAGAGAATAGCAGATTATATTATCGGTTAATAAATGCAATATCTTCACTAGAATCGATCATCATTCTTAAATCCATTCTTCCCCTCCTTTCAATTAATAATAATTGATAATAATAATATTTATGATAATAATAAAGGTTTTCTTAGTATTAACAATATTTTTTATTTTATTTTTATAATAAAAGTTTATAATTGCTATCACTACGTTTTCTATTATCATCATATACCCATCATGAAAATTGCTGTCTCACATAATCTAGCATGGTTTAACAAACTAAAATGTCTACATGTGATGTACAACAATCATAATGATAATAATAATAATTTGTCTCTACCGCATTTAAATACAAAAATGATTGCCACGAATTCGTCGTTTTACAACTACGCCTACAAATATTCACCGGACACGCTCTCGTCATTATTATTAAAGTATGAGCACGTAACGTCATCGTCACCATCATGTTCATAAGCATCACCGTGTCCTTAAAAATAATTATACACTAAATGCAATTAAAAAGTTTGTGTGTACATAATCATTATTGTTGAAAGTATATAATATTTTTACGGAGAAATGCTCCTCATAGCAAAAATGTTATAGAGTTGACTTCGCCTAGTATGGTTTGAAGATCTTAAGCAAAAAACTACTGTCTGTTTACATTACCCTTAGCATTATTTATTTTTACATACAATTTAAATGTCTTGTTAACAGTGGTAGAAAAAGCTCCAAGTTGTTTTTTCTTAAAATGTGCCTTAAAATAAAAAGTTGGTAAACTGAGGAAAACTTGGTTGATAACACACTCACACATTCTCTAAGAGAGACTAAGAAAGCTATCATTCAAAACACGTTCATTGATAGATTGTATGAATGTATAAAGAAAGTAAATTAAAAACGTGATAGTTGTAATTAATTAACTTTGAATGGCAAAAATGCGCTATTTATAAGTCATAATAATAATAATATAATAAGTAGTAAATGTATGGTAATAGCAAACAGCAATCATGAGGATAATAATATCGTAAATATCTCGCTTATATCGTTTCACTAACATTCACAACAACAAGTGTCAACCACACGAATGAAATTAGTAATGTAATAACAATTTCTACAGTCTAAGAAATAGTATAATATGTATGTTATCTTATGGTTAAGATACTAGGTATGTACTTATATATACGTATATAACATAATTACATGTATTTTATGGATGTGTAACTAGTAATGAATATATATGTATATACTAATAATAATAGCAGTTTCCATATTATTTAAGAATGTTTCACAACGATTACTCCAGGTCGAAGTTGCTGTTGTTGAAGATGGAACTGGGAGATTGTTGTGTGCTGTGGTGGTTGCTGGTGTGCAAGTTGTGGGTGATGATGATGCTGAACGTGGTGATGATGTTGCTGTTGTGGAGGTGGAGACGGAGACCTAGAGACTGTAGGACGATACTCGAGGTTGATAGGTTGCTCCTCGAGTTCATTTGACCTGGCAAGTCGATTTAAAACGTGATGTTTCAGAGAGGTAACGGTGGTCGGCACCGGAACAACAGTGGCAGACGTCTGGTGGTATGCATTTCCTGGATGCAACTGCTGTGATGGAGTAACAGTGAAGGTGGTCAAAGCCAAGGGTTTGTCAGTGACTTCCACGGACTTGTAACTCGGCGAGTATGTTGCATTCCATCCACTTTGCTGGGCCGGGTTTACCTGAACTGAGGGAGACATATACATTCGTGGAGAATTTGCATTCACAGAGGTACTGCATATTTCCATGGCTCGAGGAGATGTGGTTGGAGGTGATACGGAGTTACGAGCTGGAGATCGGTCGTCCGCAAACAAGTGATCACCTTCCAATTGTCTGATTGCCTCTACTATTGAGTTCAAGTTGTGGCGAACTCTGCAAGCAATATATGAAAAACAAGTTAATAAAACGCCCGATTGATTCATAAAAAGCATTATTTTTGTCATTTAAATTGTTTTAATTAACATACTTGTAATCATCATAAGAGTTTCTTGCTGGGGTTGATATACGGTGGTACACCTCATTTTCCTCAGCAGTCTGCATCCTGTTGAGAAAAAAAACGCGTTAGCTCTCCTAAAATACACCATCTTCTTTATATTGTGACCTTTGATATTTTAAAAACGACACTGACCTCTCATGTTCATGCTCAATCTTTATCTGCTGCTGCTGTGGTGGTGGTGGTGGCGGTGGAGGTGCCGGCTGCTGCTGAACATAAACAATTTGCGGCTCAATGATTTGCTGCTGCTGTTGGTGTTGTTGCTGTTCTTGCTGTTGTTCTTGTTGATGATGTTGCTGGCGCATAGTACTCAAAGTGTCTTCCAAGCTCAGTCTATGTCGTCTCTCTCGGTCCAATTGAATTCGTAAACCCAGTGTTTCCCTCCTCAACTCCGTCACCTCATTCCTGTACTCCTCCCCATTATGATCTGGCGACATGCTACCAATACCTTCATCAGCAGATTCAACTGAACCTTTAAAAGACAAAAAAAAGTCAGTCATTTAATTTCGTTCTTAAATTATTCATAACAACAGCAATAATCAAAACTTGGAACGAAGAGAGCAGAAATAATTCAAGCAACGAAGCAACCGCTTTAGTAAAAGCATGCATTTTCTATGATCTATAAACTAACGCGTATGCATGGACATATTTGTACATAATCATAACATCTATCATTCATCCTGTCCTTCTTATTTTCTGCTTTCTCTACTTCCAGGAAATATGTTTTTTTCTCCCGTGTGACTAGGATTACCGAATGAATATAACAAGTCACTGTAATCATACATCAAATTTACAGGCAGCATCCTTCTCACAGTACAGCGGTGAAAGACCCGCGTTGGGGGGAATAGGGTTCGACTAATTCAAATAACAACAATATCATATCGCTCGATACGTTCCGACGAGACGTCTACTATCGATCCACTACAATTCCATTCCACTCACAAAACATACAGAAAGTAGAAAAATTGCCCTTTACCACATAGCCTGCCTTCTGAGTCTTTCTACAAAAAAAGCTCCCTTTCCCCTCCTTCAAAAACTACAACAACAGCAGCTTTTACTACATCTACTACATTTTCTACTACAACCGTCTCCATCACATCCTCAACTATTACATTGTGAATTGCTTTTCCTTCTCGAGAGTTCTTGTGAATACCTCCATGTATACAAGCTACGTGCATATGATGCATCCTATAACAGCCAAAAAATAGCGAGTGGATGAGATAAGAACCAGACGAGAGGCTTAGCTCTCAGGCTTCCTTTTTTTACTATACTACAACTCCTACAACATCTTGTACAACGCCGACTGCCGTCGTTGTACGTACCATACCAGTCAGAGAACCAGACATCAGATTTTTTACACACACTCTCACGATGAACGAAAGCGAAGAGTTGTGTAATAATAATAATAATACAGCAGCGTAGCGTTTTTTACATTTCCCTGCAACCACTCTCGTTCAAGAGACTCGGTACGGCATAATAATACCTCCGTATACAGCCCTATATCTACCTCCATCTATAGTAATATACCTACTCTGCTCTCCCCGACTTACTCACCACACATTCATCCCAACTCCACGGTAATAATTTTATGCAACGATGTTCCCTCCCTTTCATTCCATCCAAATCCAACCTACCATAACAGCGAGAATTTCACAATGAACAAACAAGCATGTTACGAAATTGTATGGAAAGGAGTCAGCCATCAGCCAGGCCATGGAGAGATGGATGGATGTATGGAATATTTCTCTCAAGCTGTTTCTTTAGGAATTTGGAAGGCTGCTTGCTAAAACTTTCCATTTTCACTACAGCCGTGTCGTTTGTATACATGGTCATGTGATGATGATGCTGGTCTGGCTGCTTACGTCTTTCCCTATTGTAGTAGGAAGCTGGCAAAAGGGCTTTAACCTCTCCGCCATTCATATTCATTTATTAATAATGTTCTTATGCCCTTAATACTATTATATCTAGGTATTTATGTACCTATTCCTATAAAATGTTCTACTAAACAATTGTAATGCGATCCAGATGGATAGACAATCTTTAATGGGATGTGATGATTTTGATTGGTGACAGCAATAAGCACATCAATTTCTGTATTTTCTAGTTTTACAAGATTTCCTTACCATCCAGAGTTTTCCTTCGTTTGATAATAGCAGGTGGAGTTTCTCCTGCTGCAGGTGAATGGGGGCTCGAGAACACTGTAGTGGAAGAGGATGAAGAAGGAGCTTCGCCAGCAGATGGGTTTCCTGAGGATGCACCAGTAGCAGTTGTTGTAGTTCCAGTTCCACTACTACTGCTATTGAATCGCTTCATCAGTTGGGAGTTCTGAGCCATCAGCCTTGACTTTTCCTGTTCCAGCTGGCTAATGTATTCGGCTGTCTGCTGGAGAATGGCAGCCTATAGTTTAAAAAATACAATATTATTATTAATATTATAAGGGTAAATTTGTACAGTTTTACTAGGAAATTAAAGTCTGCACTAGTTTGAACACAGTATTATGCAGCAAATCGCTTCTCACGAAGAGGCTCATTCATTGTTTTCATCAACTTTATAATATACTTACTTAAATACTTAAAGCAGGGGAGCAAAATACCAAGAATGAAAATGAGAGCGTGACGACTCTGGCATCGAAACAAACAGTTTGTTCAAAAAATAGCCAAGATGCATGCCTGCCATACTAATGTGTTCTCCATACGCGTAAATAGTGCAATATGTGTAGCGTAATAATACTACAGGAAGGGAACATGCCATTTACTTTTATTTGCTCACTTTCTCCCTTTTCCTGTATACTTTTCCGCCAGCGCAATATACTTTTGTTTGATACGACGAAAATCGGCAAGTGGTATGAGTATTAATGAGGAAACATGTGGAGGTGAGTGAAGAGAGAAATAAACAAACGACAATAAAGACGAATATAATTCATAATAGTAATATCACATAAAAGTAACAATGAAACTAAACTTTCCTAATTATATTAAAGCAAATTATAGTTAATTTGTACTTACACAAACTTCTGTAAACATGCACAAATGCCATTTTATATAGGTAAAATGTTCATAAGAAAAAGTTTTCATTGACGAAGACTGTCGGCCGGCATACCAGGAGTACACATTTTACGATTTACTCCAACAACTACGCCTCGCCAACTGTTAATGATCGCTTTGAACCACATGCTTTTTTGTAGCCGTCTTGAAGAAAATTCTTTCTCCCCTCCACGACGGCGGCGGCAACAACTTGGCATCCATTTTTACATAAACCTGTTCAGTTCAGTGGCAAGAAAATACCGTTGTAAGTCTTCAATATCGTGTGGAAGCCTTGGCAAAAAGAAAATCGTGGCAGATTTTTCGTTTTTAACCATGTTATCCTAACATATGCCCGTGTCATTACCACGCGAGCACAGCCAGCCAACCACTTTTAGTCTGGGTTGTTCAAGACAAAAGAACGGTGCGGCGGCAGTGTCTATATTCTCGGCTTTTCTGCTTGAAGTCAGTATTCAGTATTTACCAAAAAAATCCACCACAGTACTCTTGATCATAGAGATGATTCTAAAAAATGACTACCAATGCATGCTTTAATTTTTGTAGTCTCATCAAAGTCTTATGATCATATTGCCTTTAGAATTCAGTCATATGACAATGTTTTAGGGTGCGGGATTCCTGTGAATCATACGTTCACCACGTACGTTGTTGCGCTCACGACAGGCTCAGTACACATACCAATATTGAAGAATACTAATAGGTAATGGGTATACCAAAGCTCAATAGTTTGCTCGTTTTCATTGTGCCAGACGAAAAAAAAATTTCATGGGATAAAACACAAATGCATACCAATGCCAACGAACGTACAAAAAAGAACCGTTTCCTTGCAAAGAAACAATCCCATCTCGTGCATGTTCTTATACAAGAATAAACTGATTACAACAAAAAAGTTAAACGCTTCTTCCTCATCCTGAGACTCGACAGACGAGAGTAAAAGAACTGCTAAATATCACTAACCTCATTACATTCCATTGATGATAATTAGAAAGATTTGCTATACTGAAACCATTAGATATACATGTACAAAATGTACCAATTCTTGACACAATTGTATATTGCCTAGCTACCTCTTGCTGTACATACATCGATAAAGTAATACCTAATACCTATTACGAAGCCATTTAAAAAATGATCAACATGTTAAGGTAAAGAAAGTCTAGCAATAATATTTACATCATATTATGATAATGGATAACAAGTACTTAATTGCAAAGACACTACTATACTATTGCACATATTTACAGCTAGCGCAGTGATGGGAACTATGAAACAATATAATTTCAAATCGGTTAACATCTTGGTGTCATCTTTGAAAGTCGTTAAAATTTTTGATGTATCCGATTGATTTTTTAATCAATTATTCGGCTTTCTAATTGAAAAGATAATTATGTGATCGTAACATAAATACAACTGTGTAGTGAAAGATAAGGAATTAGTGTCTCCTTGAAAATTATCCTATTTACCTATGCTGAAATCCGTAAATAAGGTATTCGTTTCGGCAATAATAATTACTTTTTCAAGTGTCTCTTATAATGGCACAACGAATGTGATTCATATGATGTGAGAAACATTCAGCATCTAAACATTTTGTCTTCATCTCATCTTGCGATAAAACAAAAAGAAAGCGATAAGCTCATTAAGCAATCATCATGAAGTAGTAGGTTTATCTTTACCGCTTTTTGTCTGCAATCTTCATGCCGAATGCTAATAAGATAAATACCGAACCGACAAATAAATTTAGCGAAATATCTATTTTGTTTTTCACAAATAACTTCAACGAAATCCAAGATTTCGGCGAAGAGGGTCACACAATAAATTATTGCATCACACCATACCGATCACTAAAGCACATGCATACGTAATGCATACATACATGGGTAGTATGTGCAATTAAGCAAACAAGCTAATATTATATATTATATCATCGCCGATAACCAGAATAGCAGTAAAAATGCCTCACTATTGTGACAATTATAATATAATAATATTACTCAATGTACAAAAATAACGACTAGGGGCTGAGATTGTTGTGTTATGTGTGAGGGAATTCAATGTCGACTTGCCAAAAAATTATGTGTTCAATCAATTCTCCCCATCACCAAACAGTTCCAAATGGCATGACACTCAAAAAGGAAAAGTTACACATAGTTGCAAGTTTCTTAGTCTTTGCTATTCGGTCGTGCTGCAATTTTTTTCGTCTCCTCACTCCTATTTTTTATCTTGCTTTTCTTCTTACATCCTACTCCCGTGCGTGTGTGTGGTGTTCAATGACATCGAAATCAGACGAGACACCGATATGATAATGCTTACTGCACACAAAAAGTGGCAGTGATACACACATATGAGCGGAGAATAGCAGAGACTTCGTCTCGCATTCATCCTTGTGCAAAAGCTTTAGCAGAAGAAAAAATGGCAGGATCAATGCATTTTACAGCAGTGCATCACATGAGGAGACAACAGACGGGGAATTCGATAGATCCGTAATTTGAATATCATGTCTTATTTTACGATGCCCACGGGAGAAATAATATATACCGCATAGGAACAACTTTGTAGCTAGTAGGTACATACCTATGCAATCGAAGTGCCAACCTTATTTCCTCTTCTCAAAAAGTGAAGAAAAAATGCAATGCGATGCTACTATCTGCCATAGCTCTCTGACTCAAAAAGTCTCTTTCTAAATTTAAACAAGCAATGAATCCTCTATATCCTTCTTCCGTCTGCTCCTGTCTCGTCTAGCCAGCAGTCGTGCCAGAAATCTTCAGCTGTGCACACTTCTTTTCACTTGCAACTTTCTTCTTCCTCCAAACATGCAAACAAAGCTGATCATAATAATAACATAAATCCCTAAATATGCGTCTTTCCTCTTTTCGAATACACGGGACAGTGCTACAATGTCTGCTTTGCTTATTATTCTACCATGACCAAATGACTCAACCTTCATATTTTCTCATTTCAAAATACAATTTAAACATAACGAAATTGAACTAGTGAGTTACTGACGAAACATCTAAAATCACCACATGTGCAATTTCTATCATTTGCTTTTCAATATATATCATAAGGTTTCCTTTACATTTTCATCCTCCCCGTTTTCGAAAATAGCTCGGTCTGGAGTGCATCATCGCTATAATCGTCATAATATTCAAGTAAAACAGAAACATGTCTACTTACTCAGCTTGCATACATATTGAAATCATTCAATCAGCCACCAGCTTAAGTTCAATCTCTTTTTTCAAGTTCATTTCAAGTTCTTGAGAAGAAAATAACTGACTGGGATCAACTATATCTTGTTGAAGTAGATATTCTGCTCCATCAATTTCATCTGTAAAGTGTAAATACACATGTATGTGTACCCGCTTAGTTCACTACCACAGAAGACATGCCGAAGACAACCCATTGCAATTTGTTCTTTAAGAATAATTTAAAATACTGGGCAATAATAATTTAATAATAAAATGGTATGTTCCAAAGAAGATGGCGTGAATGGTGCTGGTGCTGAAATATTATGTCAGGACAGAGTCAGTAGTGCAGGAAGCCTACCAGGTTACCATTTTTCCAATTTTACAATATTATCATTTTACGTGTCTGTATTTTAACAAGAGCGACAATAAAAATTTATGACCTTTTCTAATTCAACTCTAAGAAACTAGAAAATACATACACCCAATTCAACCTAAACAACTGGATCGAATCAACAAAATAGGAAAAACGAACTAGCGACAACACTTATTCATTCCATAATGAACACGAGTACTCAAAAGTCAGCTCCATTATGAATTGCAATTTTCAAAGCTGTTTTAAGAAATGTCAAATAAAATAGACACGTTACTACTTTAGTATATTATGCGTGAATTATGCTAAAGTACATGCGCTGCATAGTTTATTGTTTCTGTCACACCATACATTCAAACCGATATTCTAATGACGACCAATAAAACCATGAACTTTACGAGGCAAACGATATTTTTTACTGCTGACACAGCGGTGGTGAGTGACACGTTATTATCCGAAGAAGAAAAAGGAAGCATATAAAAATTAATGCATATGGCATTACTAATTTTGCAATTCTAATCGAGTATATTGACCTCCTTGTGCACTTTTTTGCGGAGACTTTTAAGATTTAAATTTCAAACTTTTATCACCTACCATAAAAATAATTAATTTATCATATGAACATTAACGACGAGTACACAAATTGCATTCCAAAATATATGACGCATTCTTTATGACAAACCATGGCTGCTACATTTTTACACATACAACATAGCTAGAGGTACTTTTAAAAATAAATGTTAAATTTATTTAGTTTCAAACAAATGCCGAATGGCGAGCAAGGAAAGTTATAATAAAAAGTGGCATTTGCTCATAAAATCGCATGCACTTTTAAAACAGTCCATAAAACATGCTTATCCCCTTATTATAGTTATAATAAGACGAGTAATGTATATCTGATGGTTTTAGAAATGATGTAATTGTGGGAAAGGATCGTGTTTCTTGAATCTGTGACCTCAGGGTCAAATATTTTGTTTCCATTTCCGTTAGCCAAACTGATTAATGTAATTGATCATTTACTTTAAATATAATAATAATGGAGGCACAGCCAGAAAAATGAGTCGATTACAAGAAAAATGAAAAAAAAAACAGTAATAATTGTTGTTGAAAAGCTTTCCATTAACTGCCTAGCAACAATAAGAGTATGGGAAGGAAATGTATCATTCATTCCAGCTGTTGTGTTGAGCTTTAAAACTATATTAGAACTGCGTTCATGATCATTCGCAGTTACACAATAATATTCTTTACACCGTTTTCTTCCTCGAAAGAAATGCTCAAGAACTTTTAGAGAGTGCAGCGAAGCAGTGGAGATTTTCGTTCATACAAACCCCACTTTTTTCCTTCCTCATAAAAAATATCGAGAAACTTTTCTATGAGATGAATGACAACGCACAAGCCATTGAACGAATATACATAGTATAGGGCATGGTATAATAAAACTGAAAATACCTACCTACCTAGGTATATGGCCCTTTTCATCCTGTGCACAAACATTTAGGCTAGGTATATACCAAATATAAATGTAACAAGTTCATGAAGGCAAAGATATAGGATGACTGGATCGGTTCAAGTGATACACAGACATAAGCATGTAATATCCGTACATCGGTACATCCATAAAACATAATGTACATCTGCTGCTGACACTATTCCATTCCTTTCTATTCCACATCCTCTCCCAAAACCAGCAATAGAATATTACATCTTTTCTTGGGAGGAGGAATGTATGGCGTACCCACAGACGAGATCGTAGACCCAGAAACACTTCACATCGCAACAACAAAGCAGTAGCCAGAAAGAGAGAGAGCAAGAGAAGGGAAACAAGGGAAAAGAAAGACGCAAGGGTAGTTCAAGGGCAGAAACATTTATTGATTTAAGCTTTCACACCAAGCAGTGGTGGTAGTAATAGTGGTAGTACAAGTACAACGACGAGAGTGACGCCCGCCACCACTGCACCAGCAGCAAGATGCTGATCTTCTTCTATATCTGCTCTTCCTCCTCTACGTTTCACGCAATACTATTCGGGCATGCCAAACTCATAATCTTCTTTCTACCAAGAAAATGTAATATCAGTTCCCTCCCAAACGCTAACAACTTTTTTGCAACAGCACAATCCCCCTTTTACACATCGGGAGGAAAACACTCAACTGACTTCAGTATATTCGCACATATATAAACATAAAAATCTGCACATTTTATGTTCTTTTCGGTTCACAATTTTCATTATTAACCATTATTACCATGACACGACTTATATTATTGCCAGCGATTACTTTTACTGCTTATATTATCCAACCCAACTTAATGTTTTAAACTCTGTACTTCCTTTATCCTTCCACTTCCACATTTGTGTTTTACTTTTATCAAAGCATCATATCTGAAATCTCTTGAAGTAAGAAGGGTGGCGAAATTTACAAATAATGTCTGCACAAGAGCAGTAAAATGCGTAATTGTAAATAGATTTCAACTCAACAGATACATTTTTACGCGTCCTCTTGAATGAAGTGATTTTATGATTATTAAATTTACAAGCTTTTTTAGCCATCTGCTTATTTTTTACTCAATTACAGCAGCGTCATCCCGACGACGTTCCTGTCGCCATTCAAATAAATTTCTTTTAAGAATGAGAAACAAAATCGAATGGAAACGTTCAACAAATTCTGTAAGTGTGTGGGTGGGTGGTCTTGGCTTGTGAGGGAAGTAGCGTCGAACAGTTCAATAGCTATAAATGTCGTGCAAAAATAAAAACATCTTTTCTTTTTAATTTCATTTTCAACGAATCCCTGTAACAACCTTAAGGAAAAGCTGATTTTGAGCAGAGAAGAGCAGCAAGAAACACATAACCTAATCCTATACTTTACCGCTTTTTTACTTTACAATCGTAACAAATAACAACATTGCTCTTTAAATCACAGAGGAAGATATTGCCGGAACGAACGCAAACACTTCATACGTGCGACAAGCCATGAAATGAGAGAGATCAATGAAAAATACAGACTTTTCCACTTTTTATGCACATTTCTTCATCGAAGGAAATGATGACATGACAGCCATAACTAAACAGTAAGCAGGCAGTAACGCTTATAAATTTTATTTAGAAGCGTTTTATGTACATATGTCGGCAATGCGCACGCCGTAATCATATTATGCTTTATCTTTAAGGCATATACGTATGCCGGCTAGTTGAGCCGACTTGGTCAAATGAGACGAGAAAAAATTGCACATTTATTACCTTCATGTGTTACGCATTTTATCAACAAACACTTACGAAGGGCTAACGATACACAACAAACAACCGGCAACTCGCCTGCCTGACTTCGTCACACTCACACGTTCACGTGCAAAAACAAGTACGAGCCGGCTGAACCTTACAAAAATGTAATTATCGTCCTATTCTTGATAAATGATAGATGAAAAACGAGTTTGCTTCTCAGAAGAGAGCGGTATAAAAAATGCAAGCGAAGAATAAGATAATGGTCTTTTAATATGCACTGTACATACTACATAATGTGCAAACTACCACACACTTTGTGTTTGCAGTTGAAAAGTTAAAATAATGTGGTGATGCGAATGTAGGTTAATTAGTTTATAATTTTGCTTATTTTTGCTGCAAAGTTGTGTAGTGGATACAAAATTTGCCATGCAGGTACATATAATATTTGGGCATTGTTACTGTTGCCGCCATCTCCAATATTACCGGCCGGCTGTGCACATTTTTTCATACGAGGACGATTATTTATAATATCAAGAAGAAATACAAAGATAACAACAGCTGTTGTGTTATTAGGTTTTCTATTTTTTTTCCTTTCTTTGTGTTCACCTAAAAATTATTTTAGGTCACCTATAATCATCGTTGTTGTGATAAAAGACGCTCATATTTACTCTTATAAGCTTTTAAAGTAGCATACCTATAACTAGACCTCAAAACGTTTTTGAAAAAGCTGGATTTGCGAATTGCGCAATATGGCAAGCGTGGCGATGAATCCCTGAACTGAATCTGCCACTTATTTTTTTTTGCGGCTAGCACGCCACCGGAATTAGTTTCCGTTTTTGTGACTATGCTGCTATTACCATGTTTGCTCAGTTTCCTGTTGATTCGTTTCCCTGTTGTTGCGTTGCTGGAAGAAAACGGAAAACGAAAACACTAATAAACGTATTGCATGTCGTTGTTCGTTGTTCATCTGAGCAAAGTCAAACTAAATCCGTCTAAAACTATTGCCATTATACGGAAGGCGGACGTAAACATCATTTCTTGTAACAAAAAACTCATCAAAATCATCATAAAAATGACAGCAATTATGAGGGAATAATAA